>JAODVP010092372.1:0-12037 GCA_025400035.1 Tetradonia laticeps
TCGAAAGGTGGTGGGGTAAAGATGTTAAAGAATACCCGGCCAGGTCTATACGCACGTGGTAAGAAAAGGAGTGCTGTTGACTCGTTGTAGAGGGTGAAATTTTTATAATAACACACTTGATATGTCTGAAAGTAGATTATCCTCAATAACCTCAAATGGAATAGAAAGTGAAATTTGCTGATGTAGCGATCTGACAATTTACCTACCTTTAATATTCGCCTGAATGAGTGCAGAGGATACTGTAAAACTCATCTTGCCTATAACACCTCAAGGTTAGCAAAAGTGGACGGTCAGATATATTCACGTTAAATTTTGTAAATTCGTAGTGTTTTTGATGTAGGTATATAACTTAAAGTATTATATTTCTAAAACTATTACAGTTTATTATCCTTTCAGAATAAAAGTGAGTACAGTAGCTTTGCACGCGTTGTTCGGTGGGCATTTTATCCTGCTATAAATGTGGAGGCCTGAAAAACGATAAACAGCGATGCTAATTAGATGGTTTTTATAGAACATAATTACACGTTGAGAAAGAAAATAGTGACGGATGTATAACAGGATTTTTATAATTTATAAGTTTGAATAAAGCCTGTATTATTGTATATTATATGTTTTCACTGCGAACCATTATTATATTTATTTTTCACCAAGTATTTCATAGAGTGACTATTATAATACAGAGTTCTACAATGAAGTTTGTAAGTGATGGATTTAAAATACTAAAAATAAAAGTTTATAGGTACTATATATTTCATTCCCCAATCTTATTTAAGATCCGTGTTCTGCATATACTCATTAAGAGTGGGTTCACTGCAATTTCCAGTTACAATCTAAGCATATACAAACAATGTATGTTAGAAACTAGCCGCTCCGCATACGCGGGAGCAAAAATCGGAAGTAAAAATAAATATATAATTTCAGATATTGCGGTAAATTAGGCTTGACATGTGATTAATAAAGTTATTACACCACGCTGGTAAAAAAGCTATATGTTTCCTTTTTTTGTTATTTTAACCCGGTCTACCTGGTGAATACTCACGCGGCCGGATTTGTCTATCCTATGTGTCTATCTTCCTGGAGACCAGACTGTTTGTCTTATAGCACTAGGGTCACTTTAAGATCGGGCTCATTTTACTGACTGGTGCGGGCCAGCATGAAGATGTAGACATAAAACGTATCTGCACGCAACGGCACGAGGTGAATAAGTTCATTGTTCCAATAATTGCGAAATGTATTACATTAATTGAAATATAATAATTGTAAAATATCATTACAAGAAAAATTGACAAATATGCTGTTGTCCATAAATTGTAGTCAAGGAAGTTTCTTTTTCTTTTTGAAGTTTAAACGCGTTAGCTCAGTCTTTTCCGTATTTTGATTTAAATATATTCCTCCCTTAGAACTCGACTATCTTGTTCTTTTCCTTTTAAATTATTTACATCTGTTATAATTATATCGCGTGTAGTTGTGGTTTTAAAATTTGCTTTACGCAAAAAAGTGTCTTCATACGGGTTTAATATTTGCTATTAGAATTAACCGATTTACTGCGTTCGTTTGTGGAATGTAATTATTTGGAATTGTAGTCATTTATGTCTCTTTCGGTAATATAATTTATTCACATAGTGATTTTATTTCTTTAATTAATAAAGCTGCGTTCTATCTATCTATCTATTTGATGGCGCCTTTATAGAAGGAGCACCTAGACCACCCTATATTGGGTACGTTGTGCATCACAGGAGGAGTAGTACTGCAACCACTCCCTCCTGGTGATACGGGTTTGAAACCGCATCATCAGACTGGCGCGCACTGTATGGTCGGGTACTCTACCCACCGCACCACCGAGGCCAAAATGGTTAATAAAGCTGCATTAGAAAAATAGGTTGTGTTTTTAACATTACTAGTTTTAATTTTAACTTTTTGCGTACACCAAGACCAGTGTTGACAACTCTAAAAAATATTTATCCCTAAACCTAACTAAAAAACCCCTAAAAAACACTCGTTTACTTAAAAAAAACCCTAAAAAATAATATTTGCAATTAGTAAAAGTAATAAAGTATGATTAATAAATAATTACCGTATATTACTTGTAATTCTAATTTTTTTTTTCATTGGGCATTTTTAACAAATTGGAAACACGAAGAAACAAACCCAACTTTGCCAGCAAGCATGCACAAGTACAATAACCCCGAGATCTCGGAATTTACCCTATTTTCCAATTGTACGGTTGGTCCCATCGGTACCAATTTAAAAAAATTATCTTCTTCGTTGGAGTTTAAATATAATTTCACTAGATGTCGTCCACTCCGAAGTGGCTAGGTGAACCAAATACTTTGTTTGTTCTAATAATTATCACTAAATAAAAAATGCCCCCAAAAATACCCCTATATAAAATACCCCTGTCCTGGTGAGGACAGCGATATTATTGTATTGGTAGAAACGGGGGTGTTTTCAAAAATTATTGCAATTATAACATTGTATAGTAAGTAGTAGTGTAAGAGACTCTCATATTTATGTTAGCCTCTAACAATTTTAAATTATCAACGTATAATAGTATATCTAAATAGCGATGAAACTTGAATAAGTAGAGCTTGCAATATTTGATACTCCATGTGCGGTGCGAATTATTAAAGTGCCACGTTTAATGGAACGCGAGTCATTCATTTTTGCGGCCTACGGTAAAATAGAAGACTTTGTAGAACCGGTGTCGATTGAACATATAATTATTTTTCCATCGTGTTTGAATTCGAAAGAAGGAAGTTGAGAAATATTTTTTATTTGAAAACGTCATGAGTTCAGTACATATGTTGTTCGGACTTTATGTTCGAAATTATTATTATTTTTTTGATTCGTTGTTATTAGCTACATCTAATTTATTTTCGTTAGGGTTTTTGGTTTCATAAGTATGTAGGTCTTCATTTGCCTGGTAGTTTGCAGTATTGGATGATCTCGTTTATGACCATACGTACCAAGAAGGCATTCTTTTCATTCAATCCAAGTTTTGGTATTGTACAATTGTATTTTTTATTGAACGTAGCAAAAGAATGTTATCGTGTTCATCTGTGTGGTTAAAACCATTTCACCTACAATCATTTTAGTGTATGTCTCACAGATTTTCTTTATCGAGCTTTTACCGCTTTTGGTGAAAATCCCGAAATAGTTCAATTGGTTGTAAATAATGACCACTTGGGATGATGAATCAGATGTTTTTAATTTTATTCTATTAGTATGACGTGTAAATTCAATAAAGAACCATGTTTAAAACATGCGTATATAAGAATCATGATTTATTGGGAGTGCCTAATAATGTAATTTGACGCCTATACTACAATAAAATTAAAATCACTTCATTCATTATTGAAATCATCCAAAAATTTCATAAACTGAAAAGCAAACGCATTTTTGTGTGGTTCATAAGTACTTATTACTTTCGCACTTTCTTTAGAATAGCAAATATGACTACTTAATTAACCCTCACCATTTTTAAATTGGAATAACTCAGCACATTTCAAAGTTATGTCAAAAAGTTTTTATTGAATTCAATTGTCATTTATTTTTTTAAATTAAGAAACATTCTTTTTCCATTTATGTACTTTAGACTGGTAGAGGTAAAATATATCGTCGCCACTATGTCTACTTCGTATTACCCCGACATACTTAATTTCTCGTTAAGATCTCGTTACTGGTGACCAACGATTTAGGCACCACTGCGTTAAATGATTAATGAGGAAAGGCGATTTGGTCTGGTGTCATTCCACGTTAACGCGACACATCTATTTTACCTCTCCGATTCTGATTTACATAAAATTGAAAAAGTACATAATTTTAAATTTTCAATAAATTTCTATCATTACTTTAGAGTTTTCTAAATCTTAATACGAAATGGGGGGGCGGTTTCCTCCACTTTATGACGTGTCGTATTTTCTTGCCTGGAGGTGCTGCGGCAATTACAAGGATTACAAGGCTGTCCGTGTTTTTGAATTAGCTTAGAAATGTCGCCAACAACTTACAATACTTGCCATGAGTAGTACGGTTCAGAGGCGCATAGAAATTCTTTGTAGTAAAATAGAATGTATGTTTGAAATGCGTTTGCTCCGTAGCAAAATGCTAAATTTGGCTGTGTGCTTATGTGAGGCGACAGGTTCTGAGAACGAATCACGGCACGGTGTGAAACGTTCACACAAACTACCCTATATGCTCGAAATAACTTAAATATTGTTAAATTTTCCACTTTTTTCAATTGTACAATAAAAAACACACTATTAAAAATATGATCGTGTAATGGTAAAATTTATGTATTATATTTGTATATTATGTGTGCGATGGAAGGGTTCTGAAAATAAATAGACAAAATAAATATGTAAAATATGTGTATTTCTTTTAATATCAATAGGAGATGTATTAATAATACGTTACAATTATGAAATATGCAGTACAAATTCCCATCGCGATAGTACGCCAGTCTTACGCTGCTCATTTGATGAAGTGATAACTTCTAGTTTTTCATTTGCAAGCCAATGTTTGCTTTGTGTTCAAAGATGCAAACTCAGTATTCTTATGTAGGTATTAACGGCGACAAATTATAAAGCAAAATTTCTAACATTATAAATTCGTTATTGGGGTAATGGTTAGGATTTACGGTGTGGGGCTGTATAATTCCTAGGTCGGTGGAGGAAATGGGACCCGCCGAAATGTGAATATCGGAGGTTAACGGCAATCAATGTCAAATGATTATATTACTATTGTTTGCGTTCGCCGGGTCAGGGTGTGGTATTACATTAGTGTGTAATAAAACCCAACCTATCCGGTTATAACCGGTTTTACCCAGTGTTACCCATTTATACAGACGTATATATGCATTTAGTTTCTTTTTTCGGTTAAGATTTTAATTCTATTTATTTGTTGAACCTTTGTTATTCAACTTTATAGTGATAATTTGTAGTGCATGTTTTTATTGTACGCTTTGAAATAAGCAAGGACTAATTTCTAGGACTAAATTGCGGGACCCCGTGATTTCATAAAAATATCGCTACAAAGATAACGCTTTATATAAAAATGTATAGATCAAACACCCAAACAACAAATCCCAAAGCTGTCATATTCAATTGACTTGGTTCATTTAAGTATGCACACCATTGCACCTGTATTAATTGAATGCGATGGAATTTAATTTATTTATAGTTTGATGTGCATAGATCACTTTAAATCATAACTAAAGCGTTTTTATTAGTAACTCGCGATATATTTTTCGAAATGTTGAACTAAACATTGATTACACAGGTCAACAAAAAAAACTTTTTTAAAAAGGTCAGGGGTTTTTGAGCGGTAATTTCAATGCGCTGAATCCGAAAATAACATTCATTTTGCTCTATCAGGTCAAGTTATAGGATTACGGACCTTGACATATCCACCGAGCATCTCTCTAGTCAGTTGAAGACGTCGCATTGGTTAGGCATTTTATGTGCATTTAAGTGGCTTTGAAAACTTAATCTGTTAACACTTTTCAATCGGAAAACCCAAAGAGCGAATTATGATACAATATAACAACGTACACAAGTCTTGGAATAGTTAGAAATACAATCGTCAAATGCTAAAATACCCTGATCTTGAAACAGCGCGCCGACCAGTCCCTCACAGTGATGAAATTCCGGTGCCTGTTTGTGCTGGATTGCAAGATATTTGTGAGGATGAAGAACATATGGACTGTGACAAAGGTAATGAGACAGCTGGAGATGATACATAGTTGACCACAAAAGACTGCACAGCTTCCCAGACTTTCTCACAAGGAGAACTGAATGACCTGGTCCTAGACCTGTATTTATCCAACCAAGCCAGTGATCTGTTGGCTTCCAGGCTGAATTCGAAACACCTTCTTGCTAAAGATGCTCGGGTAACATCATTTCGCAAAAGGCATGTACCATTTATGAAGTATTTTGCACAAGAGAACGACCTGGTGTATTGTACAAATGTATCTGGACTGTTAAAAAGAGATAGGCATTGTGGCATATGGAACCACGGACAGGGGACTTTTTATCGATTCAAGCAAGCGCTCTTTGAAATGTGTATTGCTGCACAGCAGCAATGTTAATCCTTCAATACCTCTGGTCTATTCAACAACGCTGAAGGAACAATATGATGCAATAAAATATGTTCTGCTTAAAATTCGCTACTATTATCACCAATGGGCAACCTGTGTGGATTTAAAGATTGTCAATTTCCTACTGGGCCAGCAGTCTGGTTATACAAAGTATGCCTGTTTTTTGTGTATGTGGGACAGCAGAGCAAAGGAGAAACACTATGTCGTGAAAGGTTGGCCAATGAGGGAGCGTGTGGAACCTTGTAGAGCAAAAATGTGATCCATGAGCCATTGGTCGATCGTCCAAGATATTGTTCGCACCCGTGCATATCAAACTTGGTCTTATCGAGCAGTACACAAAAGCACTTAACAAGCAGGGCAAATGCTTTCAATGTTTGTGCCATGCATTTCCATCAATGACTGAGGATAAATTGAAGGCAGGCATATTCGATGGACCGGAAATCCGGTAACTGATGGGGGATGCAGATTTTGAGAAGTTAATGACAGATATGGAAAGAACAGTAATGGCATGCTTTCACTGAGGTGGTCACCAAATTTTTGGGTAACAGGAAAGCTGAGAACTTCTAGGAATTGGTAGAGAATCTGATAGATGCTTACTGATAGAGGCTTAGCTGCAATTTGAGTATAAAGATGCATTTTCTGAATTCTCATCTCGCGAGATATTCTGAGAACCTTGGCGCCATGAGTGACGAACAAGGTAGGAGCTTCTATCAGGTTATAAAAACCATGGAGATGCGATACTAAGGAAGATGGGATGCAGTGATGATGGCGAATTACTGCTGGTGCTTGAAGCGCGGTGTGCACATTCCTCAAATTAATAAAACTATTGTAATAAAACCATTGTTTGCCTATTGTTGCATTTCTGTATATTTTGGGGTACATTTGTGATCATTTGACCATTTCAATACTTGACTATATATAACTTCTGTAACATTATAATGTTACAATTGTAATTGCCATTGGTTGAAAATGTTAATTGTTAAAAAAAATCAAATTAGCATAAAAACCTGACCTGATTGAGTAAAATGAAGGTCATTTTCGGATTCACACTGAAATGATCCTACATTAGCTTAAATACCCCAGACCATTTTTGACTGTTAACCTGTGTTATCAATCATACAGTGAAACCTGTATGGAGACCTTGATTAAGAACAAAACTGTCTTCAAAGAGGAAAAAATTACGGTCACGTGAATTATGATCAAAATTGTGTGTAAATTTGGATTAAGCAAACATTGCCTAACGCGGAAACAGAATAAAAATTAACAAATGTGACACAGAATTGTGTGTATATTTAACTAGATTAAGCGCACACGATGACGACAGGCATCAAAAATAAGAAAAAACGAGAAGTTTAGTTCTTCCTGTTTGAGTCTAGCAGGCCCTAGGCGTAATACCTTTACGCCTAGACCCTGTAAACATTGTTTAGTCTAGACAAAAAGAAGAAAAAAAGAGCGACGAAGTCCAATACGTATTTCTGACGCAATAAGCAGGCTCGATTCAAGTGCGTTGCGATCTCGAACATCCTGTAGGGATGTATTCATTAAAGCTAGTAGTGTTAGATCTATAAACTAAAGTTAAACTAATTGAAGCTACCAATTAGGCGTATAAAATTTTAAAATTGCTTAAAAATGTTCAAACAGGGCGGTAGAAGCCATGTGTTGAGATTGGTTCTATGTAACAACAATTCTGTTGTATGCTAAACGTATGATTTTGGTAATTGTCGAAGAATATTCTTTCATTTTGCTGTGTAGTTATGTGCAACATAGATAAAACGGAAACTGTCTGTAAGGGAAATAATCTTTGGTCCCGTGGCATTCCTCTTTAGACAGGTTTCACTGTATTTGGTTATTTTTCATTTTGCACAAGTGCTAATTGTTATATCATTTATATACGTGTTCATAAATTTCATCCAGCTTCAATTTGCATTCTTTTATATCCATTTATAGCCATTGTATATATCATGTTATCTGTGGTCATTGCCATTAACTTCGATATTTAAAAAATTTGAACTGAAGTCATATCGAAAAGTCAAAGAATAAATAAATATCGACTTGACAACAGAATAATATTATTAATTATGTCGACTTCTTTACTCTTACGCTTGTACTACTTATAGGTATCTACAATAATTGATCAACTAGGAGATAAGGGTACCTAATAGATTAATTCATTACCAACGGTTAAACCTTATAGTAAGGGTGGTTATCCTAACTTACACTATCTTGGAGACCATTTTTCCTCTGTGAAATTTCTTTACGTAGTAAGATCGGGCATCAGTTTCACATTTTTTAAATGATTAGAGTGTAGGTTGTGGGTAAAATAATATTTGAAATAATTAAAGATGTAGTGTTTTCGTAATGTAATTTAATTTAATATATCAGACTTTGTTACTCACAAGTTTTAACCATCTTCACTCGGAAGTACGCAATCTTCATCACTTTAGTCTAAATACAATAGTCAAACAGTTACATTAATCGTTCAAGCAAAGTCTGCGTTAAAACAGTACAACCACTGAAAATATAGTTGACACAATATACACCCAAAGGAAGGGGGGAGCAAAGGGAGAGGCTCCATAGCTCTGGCTCGTTATCTCGTAGGCTTATATGCCAGATTCCGTGTACGAACTCTTTAATGCAGGGTTCCAAAGCCCACTACGAACAACTAACAATCAGCACTAAAAGTGAACAACAGCAATAGCAAAAAGGAAGATATAAACGACTATAAGTTCTGATTAAAACTGTTATATAACTTAGTATAGTGGGAGCAAGAGTTATGTGCAGTATCCTCCGAGGAGTCGGTCAGGGTTAAACAAACAGCAAGAGCACAGACTACGGCAATGTACAGCGATTACACATCCTAAGATGGTAAAAGAAAAAGTGGTAATGAAAAGGAAAAGTGCAATAAGAACGAGAAGAATACAGCAAATTTCCATAAAAAGGCAAAAGTGATTTAAAACTGATGACCAAAAAGCTTAAAATATGAGAATCAAACGACAACTAAATTAGTGAAAGAGGGAGATAAAATTAGAAATATGGAATGTACGGCGCCGAAATGAGTGGTGCAATAAAACAACTGAATAACCAGAGCAAAAAGTACGGAACAGACATAATAGGGCTGCAGAAAACGAAACACTTGGGTAACAATATATAGAAAAACGAAGATCATATCTCTTTAAACAATTAAGGAAAGCAATAATTGACTTCTGGGGCGATCGCTGTATAAATATGTAAGATTAGAATAACAGGAGGATACCAGAAGACCACCATATTTAATATACATGCAGCAAATAACGAGATAGACCCAGAAACGAAAAAACAATTATATGATCTACTATGTACCGCATTCCAAAGAACATAGAACTACTGGTTGAGGGCAACTGCAAAACTAAGAAATAAAGCTAGGAAAAGAGATAGCGGGAGAATAAATAACTTACATGAGACCCTACGGAAAATCAACTATTACTAATTAACGTTGCATAAGCAGAACACACTTAACTACAGAGAAACGAGATACACACAGGGGAGAAGGAGGAGATATATGTAGCCCAGGCGGAAGAACAGCAAAACAAAGAGATCTTATTCTAAATGCAAAGCTTCAACAAACAGTATTGGGAAAGGTAAGAACGCTCATAGAGTAACAAAAGGTAGTCTGAAGTAGAGTATAACAAAAGGGAAAAAATAGAAAAAGCAGAAAATGAAATCCAGTTGTTAGACTTAACGTCGAAGTACAGCATACTGGGTACCAAGCGAGGTTGGAGAAGGAACATCAGACTATATACCCAATGGTATAAAAAGATTGGACCAAGTTGTGATGCCTCCAAAAAGATAGATGGGATAACGAGGAATGCATACAAGAAGTGACAAAGAAATACAAGCCTAGGCTACTGATGCTATAATTTAGGACAGATGAGGCACTGGAGAACATTACGTACCAAAAACGTTAATACAAAATGGTTATACTGAAACACAAAAGAAAGAACTCCGAAGAGTCAATAACAATAGCTTATAACAACAAAGAAATAAGGAGTATGTATCTATGCATCAAAAAGCAAAGAAGAGGATTCCAAAACTAAAACATCTATATAAGAAATAATGAGGGTAAACTGATGAGGGGCGAAAATGAAATTTTGTAAACATGGAGACATTACTTCAGTGATCTATTGAATAAGGACACCGAAAGAAACCTAAGGGGAATAAAGATAATGAGGTAGAATACGATATACTGATACACCGAGTTTCGAGGAAGTCAAGATGGCCATTAAGAAGATGGCGAATGGTATTTGGTGGAAAATATACATTCTCGGATGGTTAAAATATGAAAAGGAGAAAGAATGTCCGCAGAATGGACAGAGCCGCAAATACCAACTTGGATGACAGGAGCAGCTGTGAAAACTAAGGAGGAATAGCTCTGCCAAACTCGGGATATATAATCTTGGTGTCGATCTTGAAGACCAGATTAGAGCAGCAAACAAAGGATATTTTAGGGAACTACCAGTGCGTCTTTAGGGCAAGTAGGGGCGTAATAGATGAGATCTTCATAGTAAGATAAATGCTAGCAGAGAGCGCTCAGTTCAAGAAAAAAACATACATTATTTCTGTAGACTTGAAATAAACTTATACTGAATCAAACATACCGATGCAAAGTAAGTCTAGAAGGGGTTGAGAGTGAAAAGCAAAATAATAAATCTATCTACGATGACACGCCATGACGATGAATAGAGTGATCAGCAATTCTGTTTAACGCAGTATTAGAGAAAGTAATAAGGGTATTAAAATTAATAGAAATAGTCTAATATATGAGAGGAGAGGTCCATGTCTTCCTTTAATCGCGTTAATAACTGTGAGTAAAATGGAACGAAAAAAATTGCGATAAACGAAAGTCACAATACCCACACCAATAAAATATACTGAATCTAATGCTCAAAAATGATTTTTTTAAATAGCGATCCGGATTTCCTCAATTACTCAGCTATGTTAGACTAACGTTTTATTGAACAAGAACTTATGATTTTCGTTCCGTGCGATTATATTTCTTCCATTTTACTTACTGTGTAATTAACATTATGAAACATGGGGCAAAAGGGAATTTAGCACAGGAAAACAATTATTAAAAAAAGCTTAGGTTAGAACTTTTAAGTACATAGGATCAAGGATCACAAGATTTTGGGAGATTATGGTTATTCATAATTTAATATACTTTCAATATCCCAGTGGCATTTAACTATAAGGCAGTTCCAAAGGCACATAAATTGATCGAATAAGTATACAGATGAAACACATTTTACAATCATGCTTCCACTTGGAGTGAGTACAAGACTTGAGAATCAAATAATATTTCATCTAATTTATTAGTGCCTCTTGGGAATGTATGCATTGAAGGGTACTTATTCACTCAATCATAAACTGACATTATTAGCAAAGCAGTTATACCGTGTGTGCTGTTAGTCAAGGTGATATTTACATTACTTAATTTGTGAATGGTCGAATCACAAATATTATAATAAATCGGGAAGAACTTGTTCTCTATTAATGCAGCTGATAAGAACAATTGAACTGGGACAAACTGTGGTTTTGAAATCCGCGCGTGTTTTCGTGTTTCTTGTTTGTGGTGTTGTAGCGCTGTTATCGCTCTAACCAGTTATGATATGTCAGATTTCGGAATGAATTTTGCAAGCAACATTATCATATGCGATGTTTCTATTTGCCAGAACTGAAATTTGTGATGTATACCGAAACTTCAATCTCCCGATCTCCGTACACTCGGATCTCCGGACCACCAGTGACAACCCAGTATATGAGACATTCTTTTCCAAGCGGTGTTTGACCGACCCATCTCCAAATTTTTTCTTAATTTTTATACATGTTCTAGGCATCAAATAAACATATGCTTAAGTGACCGTTTCTTTCTGTAAGCCTTTGTTTGAAAGATATGAATTGTTGAAA
>JAODVP010092383.1:0-12032 GCA_025400035.1 Tetradonia laticeps
CAGTATTGAAAAGCACATCACATTTGCAAGATTCTCTTTAATTGGCGGGTTTAAAGTACGCTCTATACGCCGAGATATACTGTAATTTCTAACAACAACGAAACCACTAGCGAGCGTCTGAAGACATAAGTATTATAGTGGGAGAACCCCATGTAACGCAAGTTTTGGGACGGGGGAAAAATCCGTTGCATGCATAAACTAATTTGTTTAATAAATTAATGTAAAATGTTAGCAATACTATAAATATTATATAAACATTCACAAAATAAATATAAATACACATAATAAATTACTGCATATGTATTTTTTTACAAAATATGTATTATTATTCAGTTTGAAATAATCAGTGACTTTTGATTGTTGTTTTCGATGAAAGTTCTCATTCTCAAGAAATTAACTAACTGTCAATATAGTGGCATTGTGCAAATCTATTTATAATCTGCGCCTCTTCGACCACTCTAAATTATAATGACTAGTTGACATATTTAGCAGTCTATCGCTGGTACAGCAGCTTTATAAGGAAGGCTGGGATGTTATTGATGCACAGATGCATGAATGCACAGACAAAAAAAACCACGAAAACGGTTGTAACTATGCGGTGGCTACGCTACATGCGTGAATATTTTTACATCCTACGTTACATGCGGGAAAAAATAACATTGTCAGTATACGAAAGCCGAATATTTGTACCACGCCGAGGATACGCTACATACGAGAAATTTTCTACATCTCCACGTTATAGGCGGGGTAAATTAACATTGTGGGTATAAGAAAAAAATCGGGACCGGCTTAAATCTACGTTACAAGCGGACTATTCGTTAGAAGCGTGATGCGTTAAACCAGGGTTCTACTGTATCATGAATGCTCATGATCAATGTGATGTTAATACGCGCAATACAAAATATTTCAATGATGTCAATATAGTGCCGAACTAACAATATCTACATCAAAATGCATGTATATTTGTTAAAATATAGAATAGAATAGACTTTGTCTAATGTTAATAATAATGTATCATAAATGTCATCTATGTTCAGCATTTTCTAAACATGATTAAAGTCCATAAAATTTATAGTTACATGTAACTAGTGCAATTATGATAACAATATCCAATCATTCTCCCATTCGATATTAGATAATCACTATATTTGTGTAACTACAACCAGTGTAACTATATTTGCCTTGAGAGCAACATATTAGGGCGCAAATAATAAACAATCATAAGTAGAACACATCATGAGTACGTACCAAGTTTAGTAAGGGCATTCCTCTTTGATTTATTTTCCATGTTCCAATAATTTCAGGTATCACCATTGCAAATAACATAATTACTGGACGGCCGCTTATACAGCAACCCTTTAAAGATGGCTTAGGATGTCTCATTTTTAACACTTGCTTAAAATACCCCAAGAAGACGTGTCATATTACTATGAATGATACAAAAGAGTATACAGGAGAAACATTTGGAAGTTACAAGGATCGCACAGCGCGCGTGGCTAAGGAATTGTTAAAGCGTGGCGCGCAGCCGAAAGATGTAGTTGTTAATTGCATGCCGAATCATTATGATAGCACGTTAACAATTGCAGCATGCCTTTATATTGGAGTTCTACCATCCACAATAGATCCAAGCCTATCTGATCGGGAATGTGGTCATCTGCTTAAGTTAGTCCAACCAAAATTTATTTTTGTACATGCTGATGCTGTAGAACTGATTGAGAAAGCCTTGGTGATTAGTGGCCTCACATTAAAAGGAATATCTCCTCAGATTGTGGTGCATGGAATAAACAATAATATTCGAAATCAGTATAGTAACTTCAAAGAGTTCCTAGAAAACGATGCAAGTGAATTTCAACCACGAAAAACTGAAAACCTAGGAGATACTTCTATAATTCTCTTCAGTAGTGGAAGCACTGGCTTATCTAAAGGAATATGCGTATCGCATGAATTGCTTTTCAATGGATCCTTATCATTCATGTAATACATCTCTGAACTATTTGCAATTGACTATTCTAATATGAATATTTTAGAGAAATTTTGGGAGACTCTACGTGCATGTTACATTACAGCAGCATGTATTGGATTTCTGCTGTAATGATATTCTTTGCATCTTTCATAAAAGGGGACTGTCGTGTCGCTTGTGACAAGTTTCGTCCTGACGAAATATTGAATGTTTTTGAAAAGTTTCGAGTCAGTACCCAAATTTTGGATGATGACTTTTTAAGAGAAGCACTAAATGATTAAATTACAGGTGTCTGCTGCTTTTATGGCCAGTCCCTATGCTTACCTAATGGACAACCTTAAAGACCAAGCTCCGAAACACAACCTATCATCCCTCAAAACAATTTTATTTGGAGGAAGTCCACTAGGTGGTGACCAAATAATGAAAATTCGCTCATGGCTACCACAATGCAACATTTTCAATGCTTATGGCATGACTGAAAGCGCCAGTGCCCTTACAGGATTTGACGAGGAAGATCGCAAGAAATTCTATGATTATCCCGCTTCATGTGGAAGGCCACTTCATGGCTTGCAGATGAAAGTGAGTTCCCTGAAACACACAAATAAATGGAATAATAGGTGGATGTTAAATAATATTGAAATTTTCTAGATTGTAGATCCGGAAAGTAACCAAATTCTAGGTCCAGAGCAAATGGGTGAAATACGATACAAACCCGCAGCACCAATTAAAGGATACTACAATTATACTGAAGACTGCTTTGATTCGGAGGGGTATTTTAAATCTGGCGATATAGGTTACTTCAATAAGCATGGTCTTATATATGTATGTGACCGCATCAAAGACATGTTTAAATACATGTCCTGGCATATTGTTCCTGCCGCAGTTGAAGAAGTCATCAAAGAACACCCAGCCGTGAAGGAATGCATCGTATTTGGAGTTCCTGATAAATTTGCTGAAAATTTACCTGCCGCTGCCGTAGTTCTCAAACCGAATTGCGAAGTAACTCCTATGGAAATTGAAGAATTTGTTGCGGGAATAGTAATAGATCGTCAGAAACTCCGAGGTGGGGTGCATTTCATAGATAATATACCTAAAACAGTCTCTGGCAAAGTACAAAGGCGTAAAGTTAGGGACATGATGTTGAAATTAATAAACTAACTATTGAGTGAATCAATATGAACCTGTGCATAGAAAAGTTGTGTCTCAGGCAGGAGGGGGGCTAATTTAACATTTTGCTGTCGGACATCTGACAATATATACATATATATATATACATGATACTAAAAAAAACTCTTTTCTGCTTAGCATAATGATAGTATTGTTAGAAATATAGAAATATGCTATAATGTAGGAGATGTAATCCAATACATGCACATGCATTTAGTTGTATTAATGAGAAATAAATTAAGTCAAGTAATTGCAGAAACCTTGAACAGTAAAAACACGTGTATGGAGCATGAAAAGGAGATTCTAAAACATCACATACATTTATGGAGTACATAGTTAATTGAAAACAGTATTAAACACGCAATAGTATCAGATATTATATATCAGAAAATTATTGAGTAAACTCTTTCAATACCATGCAATTATTGCATTTTCAACAATGATATAGTGATGAAACGATGATGACGTGACATAACTATAATAACGCTGTTATTATAGTGCAATACAAACCATTAATATGAATTTGATGTTACATTACCGCAGATTGGATAACTACTTGCACGAGCGCATATAAAATAACATTGCTGTTCTGAACGCTTAGATCAAATTCTAACGCATGTGGAGTTGTTGTGGATTTGCATGAATAACCAAACTGCGTTTATATCGATAAGTTAAATACATAATTTTCAAAATGAGCTTGGACGGTAAATATAAAATAGCAATACATATTAATATATAAAAAATTAATTATAACTTAGATAATCTTTTAACAATTTTATTGTTATTAATGCGGTTATTTTTAGATTACGAAATTACACTGAAAAATGGAGTCTTATGCACTCCAGATCCAATTTACAGAGTGCCAAAAGGACTAGGATGCTTAATTCTAGAAGCATGCGAAAAGTATGCAGACAAAATTTTCCAAGTAAGAGTAAAATGTAATAATCATGATACTGATATTGATAGAAAGTCCCTTCTAGATTTGTCCCTTTACGCACACTACCATCACATTCGCTGATCACAAAATACAATCTCTAAATTTGGCGGCAAACCTCATTACCTTATGCGATGTCAAACCAGGGGATATTATAATGAGTGTCATGAAAAATTCACTAAGAAACTCACTTCCACCCACTGCAACTTTCTTTGTGGGTGCAATAGCATGCGCATTAGATCCCACCCAATCCGTGCGCGATTTTGAACATCTTATCAACTTGGTAAAACCAAAAGTAATCATAGTGGATATGGACGCCTTCCCAAATATAAAGACGGCTTTAAAAAACGTATCATTGACTCCTAAATTGATAGTTAACAATGACAGCAACAATCGAAGTTCTCATGGTTGTCTATCATTAGATGATTTAATAATTTCGAGCGAAGCAACAGTTCGTTTTCAGCCTGTTGTAATTAAAGACCCCGAAAATACAATCGCCCTCATTCTGTTTAGCAGCGGATCGTCTGGTTTACCGAAAGGAATTTGTTTGAAACCTCAATTTTTACTCTGCGCAGCAACGACTTTTGAGTAAGTTATTTAATACATTAACTAATTCGTGTTAACTTCATTACCATTTCTTTTAGCCATATCATGGAGCACCCATCCATCTTTGGTATATTCACAACACTATACTGGATATCAGGAATAGCCTTATACATGTCGCAATTCCTTAACGGTTCTACAAAAATGGCACATAGAAAATTCGAAGGGGACGAATTCTTAATAGCCTGTGTTAAGTGCAAAGTAGATGCGTGCTTCTTAGGCACGAACTGTCTGCCCAAACTCCTGAATTATAAAGATGTCGTAAACAAATCTTCTCTACGATGTATTATTGCCGGAGGAGTAGTACCCCGTAAAGGAATTTTTCATGAATTGCATTCCGTATTCCCCCAAATTCACACCTACCAAGGCTACGGCATGAGTGAATGTGGTTTGCTTGCTAGTTTCGTAGGCAAATATCGACAATACGCATTTAAGTATCCAGCGAGTACAGGTATGCCTTTACCGGACACATGCATCAAAATTGTTGACCCAGACAATGGAAAAAGTTTAGGAGTAAATGAGCAAGGCGAGATTTGCTGCAAGTCTAATTACCTTATGATGGGCTATTATAACAACTCAACAGACAATCCAATTGACAATGATGGATTTTTACACACTGGGGATCTTGGATATTACGATGAGAATAAATTGATATACATTTCAGGAAGGAAGAAGGAAATGTTTAAATATCAATCATGGCATATCGTGCCAGCTTCCTTGGAGATCATCCTCAGCGAGCATCCTGCTGTGGAGGAGGTCGTTGTCTTTGGAACTCCACACGACGACGATGGTGCGCTACCAACGGCAGCTGTTGTTCTGCACAAAACTCACCTTAATACGAAACCTCAAGAAATCGCAGATTTTTTAGCTAAAAGGGTTGCTGACAGACAACGATTACGAGGGGGCGTATTCATTATTTCCAAATTCCCTAAAACACCTACTGGGAAGATACAAAGAAGTGAGGTTCCAAAAATCGCTCTTAAAAATAAATAAAATGAGTGTATAAATTGGTGTATTTAAATACAATTTAGTTGAGAAAAATGGTGCACATAGCATTAGATAAAATGAATATGACTTCCTGTAGTAAATAAAAATACTTCGAATCTTTGCAACAAACTGAATGAAAATGTAAGAAGTCTGGGGTCGGAATAAAACACAATAAACTAGAAAGCCAGTTAGTAATTTATAACTAGATGAGTGATTTTATATAAATTGAGAATATATACAGGGGTATTTCAAACCCCAGGAACGGTAAAACAACTCAAAAATAGTCCACTGCAGCAAAAGGCCTTGGATATATACAATTATAGACTATATTAATTCAAATGTTTTATAATGAACTATGAATGCCATCTAGAGTTCACAATTCTAATTTCAATTCGAGAAATATAAAAATTTCTGTAGATTGCTGGGTACTGTTTGACCGGTGTGACCTACAATAAATACATCAAAAATTCTACCAGTTGACATGTTTGACAATTTACATCCGGTTTTAGGCAAGGCCGCGAGAAGGTTGAAGTTGATAATGTGTGGAAAATGTCAACAAATAGTCGATTTCCGCATTTAAAGAAGCCGGTTTATTGATACTCGCTAGGAATTTTGTAGTTAGAAGGCCTTGGAAAACAAATAAACAAGTTTTCGACACATATCAAGTAGTTTCATTCAACATTTTACTTGAGGTAAGAACAGCAACTATATGCCACCTTGGCAACCTGACACGTTAACCGTTAATACCGCTATTTGTGCATACTCACAAATTAATCAAGTATCTAGATTGAATTCTAAATCAAAAAACAATCTGATATTCAAGTAAACTCCATTGTAAACTGTAAAACTCCTATTTTTGCAGAATTAAAACTATGGGGATTGGAAGAAAACCCAGACTTATAAGAATCTGTGCAGTTATATTCATCCTCGTCCCAATCATATACCTGCTATCAGCATGGTCTAATGAAAATATATCCAACTACTCCCCTAGAGAGGCTCTAGCAAGAATAGCACATAGAGAATCTCCAAAACTGAGTACAGGTGCGCTAGGTAACTTTGAACCAAGAGATCTAGAGGTGAGGGAAGGCAATGGAGAGAATGGTAAAGCGCATAATTTACGACAAGATCAGCAAAATGATGCAGACATGTCCGAGTCTGAGTATGGTATGAATATAGTTGCATCTGATGAGATCTCCTTGGATCGTAATATCCTTGATACGAGGTTGCTAGAATGTAAATACTGGGACTACCCAGAGAACTTGCCAACAACTAGTGTGATCATTGTCTTTCACAATGAAGGATGGTCTGTGTTGATGAGGACGGTTCATTCTGTTATCAACAGATCTCCTAAAAACATACTCAAGGAGGTGCTGCTGGTTGATGACTTCAGTGACAAAGAGAATCTGAAAGGTAAATTAGATGAGTACATTGAAAGATTTGATGGTAAAGTCAGGTTGATAAGGAATCAACAACGAGAAGGTTTGATCAGAACCAGGTCCCGAGGAGCACAAGAAGCTGTTGGGGAAGTGATTGTGTTTTTGGATGCGCACTGCGAGGTTAATAAAAATTGGTTACCCCCACTTCTAGCCCCTATTTATAGAGATAGCAGGACTATGACTGTGCCGGTAATTGACGGAATTGACCATAAGACGTTTGAATATAGACCGGTTTATGGGGAGGACAGACATTATCGTGGAATTTTTGAATGGGGAATGCTTTATAAAGAAAATGAAGTGCCTGAGAGGGAGTTAAAACGGAGGAAACACAACAGTGAGCCTTACAAATCGCCTACACATGCCGGAGGATTGTTTGCAATCAACAGGCAATATTTCCTAGATCTTGGAGCTTATGACTCTGGCCTTCTAGTGTGGGGAGGTGAAAACTTCGAATTGAGTTTCAAGATCTGGCAATGCGGGGGTAGCATTGAATGGGTACCATGTTCAAGAGTGGGTCACGTCTATCGTAGTTTCATGCCATACAACTTCGGGAAACTCGCGCAGAAGAAAAAGGGACCATTAATCACTATTAACTACAAACGTGTAATTGAAACATGGTTCGATGAGAAATACAAAGAATACTTCTACACTAGAGAACCTCTGGCGAGGTTCCTAGACATGGGAGACATAACCAAACCGCTGGAGCTGAAAGAAAAACTGAAATGCAAGAGCTTCCAATGGTATATGGAGAATGTGGCTTATGATGTCTTAGATAAATACCCTGAATTACCACCTAACCTACACTTCGGTGAGGTGAGATCCGGAGCTGTTAGTAAATGCGTAGATACTTTGGGACATGGACCTCCTTCTCTGATGGCCATTCAACACTGCCATGGTTTTGGTAACAACCAACTTATAAGACTGAACGCGGAAGGCCAGCTGGGAGTAGGCGAGAGGTGTGTAGAAGCCGACGCGCAGGGAATCAAACTTGCGTTTTGTCGCATGGGCACTGTTGACGGACCATGGCAATATGACGAAAACACGCACACATTATTGCATCGCGTGCACAAAAAGTGTATGGCATTACATCCACAAACTTCTCATTTGAGTCTCATGCCGTGTGACATTAACAACACTTACCAACAGTGGTACTTCAAGGAAATCCACCCCAAGTGGTAGATAATACGTAATAATGAACAAACCCCTGAATAATTCACAGAAGTATGACTATAATGGCGGCTATAATGTTAACGATGTTAAGAATGCGTAGAATGATAAGAAAGACAATCAAAAAGTGTGAGAATGTGTAGGGATGAATTCTTATGAAATGCTATCTATTACTGTTTAATATATTGTAACCTGCAATGCAACTTGTGATTAGTAAAGATTTAATTTGACTTTGTACATTCGTAGATTGCGAACCCAGAATGCGGATAGTACAGATTTTCAATTTTATACCTTTGTAATAATGCAGACAATGTTTAGGTGGTAGAGATGTTAACTAAGGTTGTTAATTTAGGTGATGCAATTGATTGAATGCAGTTACTCGCTATATAATTGTTACAACTTAACTTAATGAAACTTGTATAATGATTAGATTAAAAACATATCAGAATTTACTCACTTTATTCCATAAAGTACGTTGTAAATTTGCAATGTTTGGAGGACGTGAGACAATCCGAAAAGTAAT
Organism: Tetradonia laticeps; assembly: GCA_025400035.1. Taxonomy (NCBI): domain Eukaryota; kingdom Metazoa; phylum Arthropoda; class Insecta; order Coleoptera; family Staphylinidae; genus Tetradonia; species Tetradonia laticeps. Next base: position 8,778 of record JAODVP010092383.1, read on the forward strand.
TGAGTAACGTTTTATCACAGTCTGCGCATTTTCATATTAAATAGTGTATACAAAGTTGCCTATAGTGAAGGTCTACAAATAAATTATATTTACATAATACGGAGTTTCTGTCTCATTGGTAGGGAAAAACTATTAGACATTTATAATTTTAACGATAACAGGAATTGGAGGCATATTTTTTATAATACCATAGTCATAAGCTGCTTAATCAGCAGAGATGCTTTTCAATAATGTTTGATGCATATAAAGTTGCATACAATAAAATTACAGAACAGAATAAATTCAAATTTTCAATCTTTAGATTGGATGTACTTCTGGATTAGTCACGCATTTTCTGTTCTGAAATTATTTAAGCGCCTTTAAAAGCAATTTACATTTCAAATTCTACAGCCTGTACCCAGCATTCCACACAATCTTGGCGACATTTATTTATGAGCTGGCGCTACAGTGACAAAAGCATTGCGGCACATTATACTGTAATAAAGGTAATAAATGTAACATGTTAAGTTCCGCACCAAGTAATAAACGTACCTGTTGACTGTCGCGTTCATTCACGACCCAGAGCCAACACTACTGCAGCGGGCGCACAGGAATTTTGAATAATGCCAGGCACTTGAAGTGGCTGCAATGAAAAGAATTTACGATGTTTGCACCTACGCGCCGCTATTACCAAGTGTCATTGTCAGCATTGCGAGCACTCGAGTGCAATTACCGCCATGGACACGCAAGGAAAGCCTGACGTGGTCTATCTGGCGAAGGAATGCTTCATAAAACTTGTCAAATTTGACACAAGCAAAAATCATGAATGAAACGCTATGAACGGCGGAAATCGTCAGCATCTACAAGCGTACACAAAGAAAAGTGCACAAAGCGAGCGGAAATGGTCGTAAAGTTGTTATAAATGTTACAAATCATAAAAACTCAAAGCAGTTAAGCGTTTGTGAAATATTATAGTGATGTTGTAGCAAGTGCCGAGAAAAAATAGGGCAGTAACACTCGTGTAGTTGTAAAATGTCGAGTTTAACGGCGATTTAATATGAAAAATATCAACAATCAACGGATTCATTCATCTTTTGCACTCACAACTGTTGCTAATTCGAGACAAACAGAGTGTAAGTGTAAAATAAAACATTTTTGAAGTAGGAACAAAGAATTATTTATAATTCCATTTTAATATGTAGTAACAGTAACCGTGTCTCTAGCTTTGCTGATTTGTTAATTTGGAAAATTAAAAAACATATCTAAAATAATTTGGCCATGCAAAACACTTTCAGATTTATCGTTATACGTCATGCAAAGCACTACCCAGTATATGAAACATATTTTTAGTGAAGAAATATTAGATCTATCGATAGTTGACTCATTGTTTTGTCGGACGCTAGCGACAAAATTGTCGCAATCTTAAATGATGCATGACAAACTAACAATAAGCGGAAATAATAAAGTTACACTGGCTTCTAATATGCTATACATTCTATTAAGATTTAGCTGATTCTAACATTTTGTCATGTTAAATAAAATATTAAGCCGAACAGAAGTATTTCTAAACTCGTAAAAGTAAATTACATTAAAACAACTGAGTTAGAATATGTATCTACTGAGTTTTTATACACTTAATACGTACTTAAACGTACGCTGGTCCTTGTGGGAGTCAACGGTTATACCAAATACATATTTCAATATGCAGCAAAATAAAATCAAAATGACTGCTTCCTCTTATTCTTAAATGTTAATTTTAGCTTATGAATTTTTGACATAAAATTCAGTTCTGAATCCATTGCTAGGCTAGGTTAATTAATTTAACTTATCCTAACCTTCAAATAGATGCATTCAGTGACTCACACATATCTCTACTATCTGCCAAAGAGGTATTTTCTGTCTATAACAGACATAATCTATAAATTGTTCCAACCTTGATTTAACGCAACCTAACTTTCAAATACATATTATTAAAGGCAGGTAAAGTAGATACTTCTTTTTTCAATAAATGTAATTTAGCTTACAATTAGCAATCTTTAAATAACTTAGGCATTGAATGTTCCTGTCAAAAATCTATTGCCGGACCTGACTACAGGACCGTAGACAGAACTGACCGGTAAGTAGGGCTTAGAAATTTTGAAGTTGGGCTCCTACTTCTGTAAAGAAGACGAGTGATTTAAAAATTACGCTCATCAAAGCAGAGCTTAATAGTATCTACATTAAAGTATGAATTAATTACGAGGGCTTTAAAGCACGAACGATTTTGTGAGCACGACCCGTAGGTGAGTGCTCGATATAGGGGAAGTGTTTGAAAGGTCAATTATCCACGAATACTTTAAGGTACATATTTTCTTTTATAGGTATACTATTTTACTAATTCAAAGGAAATATCAACTGAAATGGAAATATTTATCAATGAATTGGAATTCATTAAATTCATACATTCATATCGTATATCTTTTGTTGTCATGGATTGTGCGATTCATTGTTGTAGAGCGATCATGATTGGTTACAACTAGTTTACGTTGTTTACAAAAAATTAAAAAGACGCACGTGTCGGATAATTTATTATGCGCACGGCATGGAGTGCAACCACTAGCAAAATAGTGCACCAATGAAAGAAATGTTTAATGTATAATGGTCAGTCCGACTTTGCCCTACTCTGACTACAGAATCTTATCTGACTATGAGGACATAACCTAAGAAACCATACTCTATCTTTCAATTCCCGTCAGTACCAAGTTAAAAATCCCTTTTACAAATGAAACGTCATTTCTAAACCTAACTTTCGAAATCTATTATTTGCAGGTTAGAGTTTTTATACCAAAAAAGGCCAAACAAGTTTTATTTTTCATATGATGTAAGGAATGGGTCACGAATAATGAAAAAACATTAGAAGGTGGGTCGTCAGACATAAAAGATTGGGAACCACTGATTTAGATAATAGTTTCGAAGCTACAACCCCAAACTGTATACTCTAATTTCTGTACTCTTTTAAAAATCAACGAATTTTTACGACATTCATCTAGTAAAACGTACTTCCTGTCAGAGTCAGAGTCAAAAGTTATACCAATTGCAAATCTTGATATAAAGCAAAATATGTATGTAACATCAAAATAAACGCAAAATGAAGAATTTTGAACTTTCAGGTATAATATAAATTTTAATATGGATGGTATTTTGGGAACTACAACGCGAAACTGTATCCCAGATTTTCTTTCCTCTCCCGGTTGCTTTAACTTATTAAACGTTGCAGCTTTAAATTATTTTCTTTCA
>JAODVP010092394.1:7962-23689 GCA_025400035.1 Tetradonia laticeps
CTCATCAAACTGTAACCACTCCCCCATTTCTTGCACTTGCTCCTTCCAGAAATCCACATGTTGCTGGAAGGTCCCATCCTCCCCCCCGTACTCCAAAGGCAACACTTCCTTCCTCACAAACTCGTGCAAAGCAGCGTTACCTCTATAATGTACCCGGACACGTTCCTTAAGCTTGGCACTCATGAAACTTTTGAAGATGTTCAATACAACCCCTATGTACATCGGGGCATTTATGAATTCTAACTGTTTGGGTCTACAATGATAATTCTCCCAGGCGTGAACCATGTGTTTGATAATGGTAGGAGTCATGGGCCTAGCGTGAGCTAGACCTACTCCCTTCATGTCGAAAATGGCGGCCACTCCGTATACTTGTATCTGGGGGCATATCTTACTGCAAATGTCTAGGATACAGTAGCCCACTTTTAGAATCTCCTCCAGTTTGTATTCCTTGGGCGAGTAGCAAGCCGGACGTATGATTATGACCACTCTGCCTTCTTGTGTTTTTCGTAGAGGGACAAAGCATCCTATGGATAGTAACTGCTGCATACGGGTGTGTGTTGGGTTGCGGGATGCGAAGATGTGAGGTAGGTCTGCTCGCATTTTGTAGTATTTCGTCAGTTTGTTTATGGTTCGGTCTAAGTTATATTTACAGCCGCGGAGGAACGCGATGAGGATTTCATCTTCTGTTGATATGTTGACTTGCTTTTGTTGTTGTGATTGTTTATTGGCATCTGTTGTTGGTGTAGCGTCAGCGTTGTTAAAGTACTGTCGGATTTTCTGTATATATTCGATTTGTTTTTCCGGTGTTTCGTTGAGGTTATCACGAGCGAAATTAAGCGCTGTTTCGTCTAATGTACGCGGATAGCGTAACATTGTGTGAATGCGGAATTGTGACTGATGATGATGAGTACTTGAGTTAGACTAATTGTAAATAATGTAAACTCATGGACTATATAGTGTGTAATTGGTATAGTTGCTATGGTATTGTGTATGTTGTGTACTTCGTAAGTCCGCGTTGTGATCCGTGACCTCGAAACAGCGAAATATATGCAGGTTTTTCTACCGATGCCTACAACTTGGTTTCAAACGTAAAGTTCAACTTCTCTTGTTAACGGTATTAATGAGGTTGATAGGCAACGTCATGGTTATTAAATTGGTCGTACTGAATAAGTTATTGAATTAGTGTTGTGATTGCTATTTCAGTTATGACTCTATCTTATTCGACTTTGCATTTTGCTATTAGTTTCGCTTGATAAGAAATTGGAGCAAATGAATCACTATTATTTAAGTGAAAATGGGCTTATCTAATCAGCTGCGATTTGAAGTTCGTACAATACAACAGTGTACGTAAAGATAGTTTGATTATAGAGTAGGAGATTTGGGTTGCCTACAATTAATACGTAAGTAGGGCTTAGAATTTCTGAAGTAGGTCATCGAATTTTGGAAGGAAGGACAGTCATTTAAAAATTTCATTTATCAACGGGCTGAAACGATTTAAAGTAGGGCTTACTCTTCGAAGCTATAATACCAGACGGTTTCCCTTAATTTTCTAGGTTTTGTAAGTTTTCTTGGTTATCCTTCCAGAAGTCTTCACGTCAAAATATTTATACAAGACTTATCTGTGAACAACTTTGTAAATGAAGAACACTATCGCTTCGAAAATGATGAAAGCGAATTGTTTCGGTGTTATCACTGATTCTATACTAGTTTTATTGTTAGTAGATATGTGGAAATCTACGAAATTATGTGTATACAAATAAGTATTGTATCTGTTTACCATTTTCACAAATTTGTCAAAACTTAACAACTGTTATATGACAAATATTGAATTGGTAGGAACAAATGAATAATATCATCGATGTTTACTGTCAATAGTAAACAGAATAATTTTCAATCAATTTACTGAGATTTTAAAAGCGATTTAAAGAGAAATGTCGTTTAAAGAAGAGTTAATCCATGCTCAATTTCTTCAACCTCTTGAAGAACATCCATGCCTCGAAGGTCAGGAAGGTGAAGATGAAGAATTTGATCGTCTCGAAAAAGATTACAATGAGGTACTTGATATTCAAATTTGGTATTGTATACTTGTTGATAAGTAATATTTACTTGTAAATAAAAGTTTCTCAGAGAAATGGCATCAAATCCTAAATATTCATCCCAAATCAGAGCATACACCTCCCTCTTTGATACCGTCTGTAATCTCCGAGAAAAGAATCAACAGACCATTAATTCCAACATTATTCTCGAAACTAAACTCGCTACTGCCCATCAACAATTAGAAAGCAAGCTTACTCTAATACATAAAAATTCCGACGCCCTTGTATCACTCAGTGATGGTTTATTTGAACAACATAAAATGGTAGACGACGCGCATGCTCGTGAACAACATGCTTATGAGACCATAGACAACATGCAGAAAACTTTAATGGTTTTGGTAGCAGAGAATGTTGCATATAAATCAATGTTTCAATCTGAACGTGCAAGTACGAGTGACGCTTTTCAATTAGCGAAAGACATCAATGAAAGAGAACAGCTTATACTTTTGGAAACGGTTGAGAAGTTGAAGGAAGGAGTTTTGGATATGGAGGAGAATCAAATACTGTTGGAGCAGAAAACTGAAGGAAATGATCTTCAAGTGCAGGAAGTTGCTGATATGCTTGGGACTGCTCAGGTTGAGTATGAACAACAACGTCTGATGTGTGAAGGAAAACGATTCAATCTCAGAAATGCGAAGAGTGATTTGAATTGGCTTGAGGATGAGACGGCTTTACTAATGCGGAATGTGGTTTGTGATCAGAGTGAGGTAGTACGGATTGATAGGACGATTAAGGAGAGGACTTTAGATGTGGGTGTCTGTAATAAGCAGTTAATAATAGCTCGAGAAAAGGTTGGTAAACTAGAGGTGAAGTATGATGGTGAAGTTAGCAAGCGAAAGTGGTTAGAGGAAGAGAAGTTGAATGCTGCGTGGGATATGAAATGTGAAGATAGAGCTATGGTTCAGTTAGAAAACGAGGTATCATTTTTTGATGCGAGTAAAACGACTGCCATGGATAAGAAGAATGAATTGGCGAACGATGTACAGATGCTTTATAAGGAAAGGGAAGAGTGGCGGAAGAAACTGAAGGGTATTAATATTAGAGAGCAGAAGATAAAAAAGAATGAATACCAAAGAGAGCTGATGAATATGATCAAAACTAGGAATATAATCGTCAGTAATCTTAGGAAGGGACAACAGCGGGCTGCTGAAAATCTTCATAAAATCGGAACACTGAAAAAGTTGAATAGTAGACTTCTTAAGGATTTGACGACGCACCTTAGGGAAAAAGATAGTCAGACTAAGGGTATCATTTTCTTGCAAAAGGAATGTGATCGTTTGAGGGACGAGGTCGATTTTCGAAAAGACGCAGTTCTGGAAGTTATGAATGAGTATCGATCGGTAAGACAGGAAATTTCGGAACAAAAACGGGTACTTTGCAATCAACGACGGAATTGGATACAACTAAGCCAAACTTATGATGACGAAGTTACCACTTATACCTGTACGGAGAAAGCCTTGAATGAAGGCAGGCAACATAACGAAGACCTTATATTGAAAACTAAACTTGCTAGGAATCGCATTGCTTACTTAGCGAACCACATTAAACAGAAGGAGGCACAGATTTCGGAGTCTCAATTCAAAACGGAGGTTGTTAAAGAACAAATTAAGGAGATGAATGCACAATTGACCGAAAATCATAGTCATATTGATGAAATGCGTAAGATTACTAGTAATGGAAACCTTTGTTTAGATCACCTACGTGAAAGGATTTATAACTTTCGCAAAGCTATCAAGAAGAGGAAGGACGTAATTGCTATATTGGTCACTGAAGGTACCGTGCTTGGAGAACAAATACAACGGAGGAATTTGGAAATTGGATTGTTGCACCGGCAAGTGGAGAATTACAAATTAGCTGCTAATTTTGCAAGTGAGAAATATCATGCACGAATTAAGGATATACAGTTGTTAAAGTTAGAGGTACGCAATCAGAGGATAAGGAACGGTGTTAATGTTGATATCTTGTCCCAAATGTATGATACAAGAAGGGAAATTAACAACCTTGAGAAGGATTTGGATCTGGAACAGCGTAAGAGCAAGGCATTGGAAGTGGAGATTAAGAAACCAATCATTATACATCCATGGACTCGTTTGGAATCTTCCAACCCGGAGGTCTTTAGACTTTTATTGGTGATTAATATCCAGCAGAAGAGGATTTTAAAAATGGCCAGTTTTTTGGACGCTAGGAAGCTTCATCTTAAAGAAGTGCAACACTTGTATGGAGAGTTACATAAAAAGGCGTCTAAACTATTGAATGACGAGACTTTGAAACAGTTGGAATTGAAGAAGAGGAGCTTGAGTGAGACTAAGGATATTGGAAGGGTAAGTTACCATTTTACTGTCTATTCCAGGTAGAAATACAGTATTTGTGTATTCCTACCTTTTCTTATTGTTTAAAAAAATGGATATCAGTAATTAGTTTATTGTGGCAATATAGACAAGATTATTGGCTGTAAAAAATATGGAAGAGAAAAATATACGAGCGAGTGTCGAGTTGAAGAGAGTCAGGAGTGAGTTGCTTGCGGCTCGTCAAGAGCTCAATAACATAAGACGCATGAGGAGGAAAAGTTGATTGGTTTTATGATACTAATATTAAATATTTTATTTACGTTTTTACATGATTTATAAGAAATAAATCGTTCTTATAATTATACGTTACTTACATGTATATTTGAACGTTACATATTCGGAATATAGTCTATAGGAATCCATGGAAAATGATTTTCAAGTCCTTACATACTCTAAGTGAAGACTAAAGAATCTTGATTAGCGCAAGAGTATGAAGAAAACGAAAATTCCATTAAATTATTACTAACTATCATTGAAAAAGAAGTAAATAAGTAAACATGGCTATACATTTTCATAAGCAAGTTAAATCACATTCAGATTACCAGCACTTACGTGCAATTCTCCAGTTGCTTGTCTAATGGCACGTTTCTGAGCACATTGTTCATGTTCCTGAGCAGGGGACTCTTGCCACAACCGCATCGATTCCGGAAATCGTCAAGGTCCAATGCCCATATCATACCACCTCCCAAACCCCATTCTTTTATCAACTCGCTCTGAAATTCACAACACAAAATTTACTTCTGTTTAAAAATGAAATTATGGAAATAGGTACCTTTCTTCTTATATCTGCGATATCGTCATAGGAAACCCATTGGTTTCCACTATAGGCGTACGGTCCAATCCTTCCTTCAGGGTCTCTAACCACCTTCCAGCTGGATCGTTTAACTTTGTCGCAGATCTCGTAGAAAGCTAGGAATCCACCAGCTCTGGTAAACTCCCCGGCTTCACCTGGACCATAGGCTTTTGCATTGAGTCCATGTTCGTTGGTGTCGGCTAGTGAGAATGATTGACCGTATAAAGGCATTCCCATTACCAGTTTTTTAGGATCAGCTCCTAATTCCATCCAATAGTGAATTGTGTAGTTCTGAAAAGTTAGATTTTTTTACAAACTGTCACAGTTTGGAATTCGTTGTAAAGAGAAATAAGGGCTTACAATATTGAAAAAGTCGTAATCATCTCCGGGATAGTAGTACAGAGGTGCTACGTGTCCAGTTTTCTTGTCCCATTGTCCATGGTAATCGTAACACATGACTGCAATCCAGTCAAAGTTCTGGCTCAAACTCGGAACGTCATAGCCTGCATCAATGACGGTTTTACTTGGTGAGACTGCTGCGGATAACAGCCATCCACGTGGGTTAAAAGCAGCACGTAGTTCAGCAACGAAGGCAGCAAATGCTTGCTTGTCGGAATCAGGTCCTTGGTCGCAATTCACCTGCCAGCATTTAGGATACTCCCAGTCGAGGTCCAATCCGTCAAAGTTATATTTTTCGATGAAATTTATAATATCTGCTATGAACCTAGCTCTCGATTCAGGGTTATTCACAAGTCTGGAGTATTTATTGCCAAGAGAATCGTTCCATCCACCTATTGCGATTAATACTTTCGTTCCTTTCTTCTTGTATGATACTACCTTAGTGTAAAACTCATTATCAATATCAGCCCAGGAGTCATGTGTCTTGATAGTTAGGGTGTTTGGATCCAAAACAGCAAATCCATAGGTAATATGCGTACAAAGGTCGGCATCAATGTCACTTGGGAGGTATTTACCCTCCCCTTGTCTGTACCATGCCCAGTTGGTAAAGTAACAGATTACCATCTTCTCATCATTGGCTACTCCAGGTTTCAAAGGTCTGGATGTGGTTATACTTGTTGGTTTGATACTTTGTTGGATGGTGGTTACCTCTGTATCTGGATGCATACCCGTCATTGGTTCAGGAGGTGGCGTAGGTAATGCGGCGGGAATGCCGGGGCTACATTGAGAATTCACAGGCCAGTCACAATGGTCTCTCGTCCAGTATAAACCACCTGCACATTTTTGCTTTTGCAGAACACCATGTATACACAAATAGAATGAGGAGCAATCACTTTCATGCGCCTCGAAGAGGTTACCGCGACACGGTTGACCTTGGCCGCTTGGTATTACACCTTGCCCTTGATCAATAGGTGGTTGTGTTACACTAGGAGTTTGAGATTCTATTTGTTGAGTGGTTGTTTCTGGTTTCCACCAAGTGACTACTTCAGTTGTGGGTTTTCTAGTTGTAGGGACGCCAGGTTCGACTGACTGACTAGGTTCTTCCAATACACACTGTGGTTCAGGAATGGTGTAATCCCTGAGCACTCTGTTGATAGTTTTAAGAAGTGGGTACGTTTCGCAATTGCAAAGATTTTTGAAGTCATCAAGATCCAATGCCCATATCATGCCTCCACCAAGACCCATTGATTTAACATATTCCGACTTGTGTCTAATCATGTCACGGTCATCGAAAGAAACCCATTGGTCTCCCAGATATGCATAAGGCCCAATGCGGTTTTTACGATCACGTACTACTTTCCAGCGTTTTTGTTTAATATTTTGACATATTTCGTAGTATGATAGGAAGCCACGTGCGCGGGTTTGGTCGCCTGCTTCTCCTCCACCATACGTAGGGGCATTTAAGCCATGGTCGTTTCTTTCAGCTAATGAGAAAGATTGACCGTATGTAGGCATACCTAGAACCAGTTTTTTAGGGTCCGCTCCTTTTTGAATCCAGTAATTAATAGTCGAGTTCTGAAACATCAAAATATTGTAACATAAATGAAGGAAAGAGAGGGAAACAAAATGGCACTCATACAGTATTGAAGGTGACGTCTGTATCTTCAGGATGAGCATACATTGGTGCCACATGTCCAGTGACTTTATCCCATTGTCCATGGTAATCGTAACACATGACTGCAATCCAATCCAGGTATTGGGATAGAGCTGGAACATCATAACCTGCGTCAATAACCCTCCTACTAGGGGAAACAGCTGCAGATAGAAGCCATCCTTTTGGTTTGAAGGCTTCGGATAGTTCTTTAACAAAGGCTGCAAAAGCTTCTTTGTCAGACTCGGGTCCTTTGTTACAATCAACCTGCCAGCACTTGGGATACTCCCAATCGAGATCCAAACCATCGAAATTGTACATTCCGACAAAGTCCACCACGTGGGAAATGAATTTCCTACGTGATGCTGCGTTGTTGACCAGTTTGGAGTACTTGTCTCCTGCGGAATCATTCCATCCACCGATTGCAACAAGAACCTTGATGCCCTTCGCTTTGTAGGCTGTGACTTTCTCGTAGAATTCTACAAATATTCATGTAAATAAAACTAGATTAGGATAGCAAACTAGGAGGAGTTCTTACTATTGTCAAAATCAGCCCAAGTATCGTGAGGTTTGATAATTCCTTCATCACCATTCAAAACCGCGAAGCCATAGACAATATGCGAACACAGATCGGGATCAATGTCTGATGGTAAATATTTACCATTGCCTTGTCTGTACCACGCCCAGTTGGTAAAATAACAAACCACCTTGTATTCGGAATTAGGATTATAGTGAAGTACCTCCGTACCAGGAGTAGGTGTAATTGGCTTTTGTTCAATTTCGGGAGTGTCAGTCATTTCGTCTTGTTCGGACACAACAGGTTCAATTGGTTTTTGTGGTCCAGCTAGTTCAGCTTCAGTTGGAGCAGGTCCCAAAACTCTACGGATGGTGGAGAGTAGAGGGTGGCGGCCTTCACCACAGGTATTTTTGAAATCATCTAGATCCAAAGCCCAGATCATACCACCTCCCAAGTTCAACTTTCGGATGTATTCGGATTTGTAGCGTATCATTGCCTTATCATCGAAAGACACCCACTGCTCGTCATGATAGGCATAAGGTCCTAATCGCATCTTAGGATCGTTCACAACAGTCCAGCCTCGATTTTTAACACGGTCACAAATTTCGTAGTAGGCGAGGAAACCGGCAGCTCGTGTGAATTCTCCAGCCTCACCAGGTCCTGATGCTTTTGAATTGAGACCAAAGTTGTTCCGGTTTTCTAGACGGAAGGATTGGCCGTAGAGTGGCATACCAAGTACTACTTTTCTACTAGGAACACCTTCAGATATCCAATACTTGATGGTGAAGTCCTAATTCGTCAACATAACAAATGATGATATATTTAAAATGATTATATTCTACTAAAGGTAGTGGACATGATGTAATGGGATGAAATGATTTATTTAATTTATATTTATGAGTGGGTATTCCTATTTTTTGTGGTTAGGTCTAGGCAAGTTTTTAGATGATGGTCGCTTTGCAGTGGATCCATCAATGGGTTTAAGCGGTGGCGCTCCAGGAATTTGCGTAATAATCCTAATACCATGCAGATGTTTTATCTCATTGACAAGAGTACTGGTCACAACTTGATGTTGCTTTACCATGGGCAAACCACTGAATTGTGTTGATTCAACATAGACCTCATAGATGGCACCGCAACCACCGGAAAGGTCTCTCACTTTAATCACAGACTGCTCCCCGAATTTCTTGCGTAGGGTTTCAACAAGATTTTTTTCAAGAATTACTTTTTCTGTATACTTAAACCGGACTATAATGGGACAAAGTGATTTCGATATGAAATGTTTCAATAGAGCCATTTCGGTATAAAATGATATAAATGAAAGGAATAATAAACAAGATGATTTTGATGTGAGGTGATGGATGACAATGCACGACAGTTTGTAGTTATGACACTCTCGAAACAATGAAAATGGCAACTTACAGTGTTGAAGAATGTAACCTCATCATCGGGATGTACGGACATGGGGGCTACATGTCCAGTTTGTTTGTCCCACTGTCCGTGGTAATCATAAGTCATCACAGCGACCCAATCTAGGGATTCAGCTATAGCAGGTACGTCGTACCCTGCATCAATCACAGTTTTGCTCGGCGACACAGCAGCGGAAAGTAGAAGTCCTTTGGGTTTGAATGCAGCATGTAATTCTCTTACAAAAGCACCAAACGCGGCTTTATCAGAATCAGGTCCTTTATTGCAATCAACCTGCCAGCATTTAGGATATTCCCAATCCAGATCTAACCCGTCAAAGCCATGTTTCTCGATAAATTCAATCACATTCGTGATAAATCTTGCGCGGGCACTTGGTGAATTGACCAGTCTGGAGTATTTATCGCCTTGGGAATCGTTCCAACCTCCAATTGCAATGGTCACCTTGAGACCTTTCTTTTTATAAGCTACCACTCTTTCGTAGAATTTATTGTCAAAGTCAGCCCAAGAGTCGTGTGGTTTGATGATGAGATCTGAGTAGTCCAGAACTGCGAAGCCATAGACTATGTGGGTACACAGATTGGCGTCGATATCTTCAGGGACGTACTTTCCAGCACCTTTTCGATACCATGCCCAGTTGGTGAAATAACAAACGATTTTATAGTAACCACTGTTTGGATCGAATGGTTCTTCAGGGACGTACTCTGTTGTGGTGGTTGTAGTTGCTGGTTTTACAGTTGGTTTATTTGGATCACCTCCTTGGGTAGCCCCAGAACTTGTTGTACAATGAGCATTTTCCGGCCAATCACAAGTCTTCCTTTCCTGTGTTTCAAAAATAATATTTTGAAGTTATTAAGAGAATACTATTAAACTATTAAAACTAATGAACTTACGCTATTCCAATGTAAACCATCTGCACAAGTGAAGACCTCATATTTACCCCACATACAATTCAAGTATTTGGCACAGTCACCAGCATAAGCAGCAAATGTTCCGGAGTCACAAGCTTCTCCTTCAGTAGCGACAACTCCATCAACCAACTTATTAAACATGTCACTCTCAGAAGCTGCTATTTTCTTACGATCATTGCACTTAATTCTATATCCCCAATCACATCTTTGATCTTCCGCATGCCATTGAAGACCTGGGGCACATTGTTGGCTCACAAGATTATCATTAACACACACGTAGAAGCTATTGCATTCTTCGTGCGCGTAATACTGGCCATTTGTACAAGTTTCAAGATTAGCGGGAGTTGTAGGTCTTGGTTTCTTGGTGGTTGGCTCCCAATAAGGTGTGGTAGTACGTCTGGTTGTTGTCCTTTGAGGTGTAGGTCTAGTAGTAACCGGTTCTGCTGTTGTTTCCACTGGTTCCGCTTGAATATCCGCACAATTGGCACTACTGGGCCAATCACACATGTTGATCTCTTTGTTCCAATGCAGACCACCCACACAGAACTGTTTCTTGTATTCCCCAAGGATACATCTGTAGTACGCGTTGCAGTTTTGTGGGTCTCGGATGTATTCGTTACCCGTACATTTTCTGGATTCAGAGGGTGGAGTGTCAGGCATGATGACAGCAGGTGGTGGAACTGTCGTGGTTGGGACGGAGGTGGTTGTTGTAGGTGTAGTCGTAGTCGTAGTTGGTGGGTGCGTTGTAGTTCTTTTTTGTGTTGTTGTTTCTGGAACCCACCATACAGTGGATGTTGACATAGAGGTCCAAGAAGTTTCTGTGCTGGATGCTCCACTGTCGATTCCAGTTGTGAGGGTTGGTGGTGTGGGAGTTACGGGTGCTGATGGTTTAGAGCAGTCACTAATAGGTTGGACGTCTGATAGACCCAAACCGCGATTAATAGCTCGTAAAAGTGGGAACGTCCCTTGGCAACATCTATTGGTAAAGTCGTCTAGATCTACTGTCCAGGAAACTACACCTCCATATCCATTATCTTTGACATATTTTGCTTTCTCATAGGCTGATTCAGGAGTATCAAATCCTACCCATTGATCGGCGGAATAAGCATAAGGTCCAGATGTGTCGTGATCTGTACGCCAGTTTTGTTGTTTTATTCTGTTACAAATTTCGTAGTATGCCAACATTCCTGGTTGTTTTGTGTATTCTCCTGGTTCACCAGGACCAATAGTGGCAGCTCCCACAGAATTAGAATCACTTGATGCTAGAGTAAATGTTTGTCCATAGAAGGGAACGCCCATTATTAGTTTATCTTTTGGGGCTCCTTGTTGTACGAGATATTCCATAGTGTATTTCGAGGTGTATTGTGGGTAGATTTCTCCCATTCGTTCATTTAATGGACTGACATGGCCTGTTTGCTTCTCCCAACTTCCATGGTAGTCGTAGGTCATGACGGACATAAAGTCTAGTTCTTCACCTAAAGATCTCAGGTCATAGGCTACGTCTATTACTTCTTTATATCCAGAAATAGCAGCAGCTAGAATTAGAGGAGGATTTTGTTTGTCAAACTCTCGCTTTAATTCTATTGCTAGTTTGCTAAAATTGGGTTTGTCACTAGCAGCCCCGCGATTGCAATTGCTCTGCCAGCATACCGGATAATTCCAGTCCAAGTGCAATCCGTGGAAATTGTGTTTCCTAAGGAAGCTCACAACTCCCACGACGAATTTCCGTCTTGCACTTCCGTCGCTTACAAGACGGGAATATTTATCACCCGAGGAATCAGTCCAACCTCCTAGGGATAACAGAATTTTGGCGTCGTTGATTGCTGTAACTCTGCTGTATAAATCTGTAAAAAGAATCATACATTAGTTGGTATAAATCCATTTTCATTTGTAGAAATAACTTACTGTTTTCGAGATCAGTCCACGGATCAAACTCTTTCATTAACAAAGTCTCTGGATCTAAGCTTGCGAAAGCATAAACTACGTGAGTACAAAGTCTGCCATCCAATTGTTCGGGGACAAATTTTCCATCTCCTTTACGGTAAAAAGCCCAGTTTGTAAAGTAACAAACAACTTTAGGACTTGCATCCATGATTTTGTCACTTCTTAGGATGCTATCCAAAGATCTAGGAGCATTTGAGACATGGATTGTCTGTCCTGGTTTACAGACCTGAGCATCAGCTTTCTCACACCTTCCACTTTCAGGATTAAAGAGTAAATTGTATTTGCAATATAAGTGGTATGAGAAACCGTTGCGGCATATATAGTAAGCGTTACAGTCTCGACGATCAGTATAAAGTCCTTCAATCTCACAAGTCCCATGAGGTTCCGCTGGTAGGTCTTCTTCATCATTATACGATTTCTCCCCACTTAAAGCACGTTTCACCGCTCGTAATAAAGGCCACTTATCTCCGCAAAGGCCCTTGAAGTCATCCAAATCTGTAGACCACACAAAAGCCCCGCCAAGATCCATTTTCTTCAAATATTCAACCTTCCTCTCGATACTATCAACATCATCGTAGCCTATCCATTGGTTTCCGTTTGTAATATAAGGAGATCCTGCCTCATCAGACTGTTTGGACCATTCCTGCTTTTCATCAAGGAGTAAATCACATATTTCAAAGTACGCGTAAAAGCCTGGTCTCTGAGTATAGTGACCAGCTTGACCTGGGCCTAGAATCTTGGACCCTATTTCAGTAGCGTCATTGGATTTCAAAGTGTAGGACCTTCCAAAGAAGGGCAAACCTAGTACCAGTTTATCTTTCATTAACCCTTTCTTTAACCAGAATTTGACTGCGTAGTCTACGTTATTGAAAGTATTGAGGTCTTCATCAGAAGGTCTTGCGTATAATGGAGCGAAATGATCCGCACTTGCTGCTTCATCTTCGTGGAGGTCATATGCTTGTACATTGACGAAATCCACAAGGTTGTTCAAACGGGAGGGTTCGAAACCGTCTTCAACTCGGAATCGATTAGCAGGAGCAGATATAGATAGGACCCAGTTATGTCTTGGAAAGATTTCCGATAGTTCCTCTAGCAATATCAGATAGTATTCTCTATCTGATGCTTCGCCTTGTGTTTCTTCATCACCTGGATTTAACCAGTGCAGGTCCACACCATCAAATTGAAACTGTTTGATGTATTTGATCAAAGAGTTGATGAATTTCCTTCGACGGAAAGCAGAGATGACCATTTGACTGTATCTATTAGAGCTGGATTCCTTCGGTTCTCCTACAGCTAGAAGGACTTTCAAGTCCGGGTTCTTTTGCTTGAGCATTGTAACGGAAAGATATCCACCTTGGACTACGTCAAAGTCATCATTAGCAGTTACCTCATATGTGTGTGGGTCTAAATTCGCAAAGGCGTAGATGACATGTGTGCAGGCAAAGGGATCGAGGTGTTCTGCTTCGAAGGTAAGAGGCTCCTTACGATGGGAACTCATACCTCTGACATAACAAACTACTTTCTTTCCATCCATGAATTGGTTACTATCGCTGTTGATTGCACGACCAAAGCGATAGTTGTAGTAAGGAAAAGCCGGAAGTGGTTGGTAGTATAATTCTTGGTGGGCATTATCAATCCTATAGGCTGGGGTTATATAACTGCTCCGGACCAAATTTTGAAATTGGTTTTTAGGAGAGTAGTATAATGGTTCTGTTACCATAATTTTCTCCGGTTTCTTGTTGAATGCATTTTTTTCAAAGTCTAAATCGGGAATCATTTCGAGGTTATTGTCGTACTCATCTTCCCGAGGACGACTTTCTACAGAGTCTCTTAGGGGTAGACGACGAGTGGAATGGATTACATCAGGCACACTTTCCACTGCAGCACGAAGTGGCAGTGATTTGGAACCGTAGAATTCGGTGTAGGGCATAGATCGATGGATGATTTCCTCCCACGTGGGCATTTGTTCTACTGCATCGCGTCGGAAGGAGGGTACATTGTTGGAGGGCACGTGGCGTGCATGATGGGATCGTTTACGAAGGGTGTGCTGGTTGGTTTCATCCAAAATGAAGAGTAGCAGGCATACAATCTGTTGAAATATTTGGTTATGAAGGTATGTACAAATATTTACTATTTGCTACTTATAATTGTAGAACATAATTTAGATTTTATTAAGTATTATCGAATTCTATGCTTCAAAAAATTTACATCTCGTAATTTACATAAAAATGCCACTCGAACCACTTAATGATAAAGTGGAAGGATTAGCATATCTCATCTAAATCGGAAGTATCGGTTTATATTTACAGATAGATTGATTGATGATTATTGTTCAATGAAGCTTATTCACTAATACCAGTAGGCTGTGTTTAAGAACAACTTCTTAGGAGAGATTAAGTGTTGAAATTAAAATATGTAGGAAGTAATTGATTAGAATAGATTTTAGTTTAGAACGATGAGTTCTCCTTGACTTTAATGAGTTTTTTACGTGATAAATATTGTGCTCTGATTTAAGTATTTGAATTAATGTCATTGACATTCTATGTGATCTGGAATTATTTTTATTTATACGAGTCAATTTAAAATATATGCGTAATAAGTAAATTTATAATCATATTGTTATTATTACGTATTATGTAAATTTCATGGTTTCTTTCAGTTTGATAATGTCAAAATTTGTAAATTTGATGGACGTATGAAAGAAAGAATTACTAAATCTGAATTTGTTCTGCATTTTAAATTATATCTGATGACACATAGGATAGAACTTTAAATTTCATTCTGAATCCAAGCTCTGAAGCGTAGCAATTAACACTATAATTTATCTTTGATTCTTATTCCGACCTCGACATTGAATAATATTTAATATACATGATTTAAATTGTAATCTACACCATTCCAAAAATCTTGTATTGTGTGTTTTTTAAGCGTTGGTGACAAAATTTGAATATGTGAATAAAATTCGCCTCAAATTTCTCAACCACCTACGAATGTTTTGTTCTGGAAGATTTTAGTATGATTCAAGATTAAAGATTCAAGAGGCAAAGTCGTTTAGTGTATACGGGTTGATGACAATGATGATGATGATGAAGATGATGACGATCAGTATTTCTGACAAGTTGTGACAGGTTGTGAACAATAAGACCAGTTGTGGCGAGTATAAATAAAAATCAAAGAGGAATCGAGGAGAATAAAGCTGAATTCGGCCAGCTTGGAATAATAACAGTTAAAAAACAAGTAGTTCTTGGCACTACTGGTCTGCGCGCGGGTTTGGAAAATGTCACCGACCTCACATCACTTTAGGTATTTACATATCATATACATACTTGTTAATTTATCGCTGTTGTTTTATTGGAAGGCAGTATCAATCAAACTTCACGTTAATTCACGTTAACACGACGGTTTTGATTTATGCTTACGATTAGGTACAGTTTGATGATTATTCCCTGGCTTTGATTAATTACTGATGAGTTGTTATCATTTATTATAATGTTCCATTCAAAATGTTTAGTTTTGAATAATTTCGATGGTTTTTATTGTCATATAAATATGTGTTATCTGATAAATGGTAAGTTTATGAGGAAATTATCATTAATTTTTAAACAACAGTAGAAGAAATTGTGATTGATTTAAATGGCAATCG
>JAODVP010092395.1:0-12027 GCA_025400035.1 Tetradonia laticeps
CTGCGCTATATTTTGAGGTTCAGTTCATTGTTTGTTTACCCTCCAAAACGTACTCAAGTGACAGCTCATGCGCGCGGCGGCAATATTTAATGTTTGCAGTGTGCTTATGGAGAACGCCCGGCACTAGCCATGATAATTGCTGAAAAATTAATAAATCTAGTCTGAGCTATCGTGTGGTAGAAATAATGTCTTTTAATTTTTTTGTGATTTGTCATTAAGAAAAATAGACATCCCTAAATTTTTACTCTTCTACGAGCAATCCCTAATTTTTAAGAACGTTTTTGGTAGATACTTAAAACTATATACATATTTCAAAAGTTTGTGAATAATGGAACATCTAAATAAGCAATCGTAAAATCCGATTGTATCAGTAAACATCAAAGAGACGAATTACATGTAAATTAATTTTTTTAAATATATATTTATAACCACTTTGCTTGACATGGTTCTCCCGGACGACTGAGACAGGAGGGAATATATTGAAGGAGAGGTAGGTGTTGATTATTCAAAGATGATGAACACAAGTACCGCCAACTTATAAGCACCCAACCATTCTCGAATTATCAACAGCAACACACAAGATGTTGATAAGTCAAAGATCATGAACACAAGTACCGCCAACTTCTAAGAACCCATCTGCATCCATTCTCGAATTATCTACAGCAATACTCAGCAATTAGCAGAAACCCAAGTACCGCCAAAACTCGAACAACCTACAGTACCTATCAACAGTTATTACAGCACCGGCATTGTCTACAAAATCAATAAAAACGCAGTGTACAGGGCTTAGTCCTCAGTTTAAATTCAGACGCCACTTGAGAAATAATATTAATTTTCAATTTTTGTCGTTTTTTGTGCCAATCACCATCGACCTTTAAAACATTTTCTATAGGGCCTGTTCGTAACAATATAATATACTGTAATAATGATATAATATAATATAATAATATTAGGTTCTATGGGCATATTATATCCAGAATACCGCACGTGACCTCGTTAAGAAATATGCGCAATCACTTTTTCACTATCTGACGGAAAACTCGCGCAATTTCTCGGGGTGTAAACGGTGCATTACGTTCCCTGCGTGAGTCGTTCGCTCGCTCGCGTGCGATGTGAACGCGTCATTGCGTTACTAATCGGGTAGTCGTGTTGGTCGTGTTCGTCGTACTAGTAGTGCTAGTCGATCTTGTTTTTGGTCATTGTTTATATCATTAACACGGTAGTGTGGATTGCTATCATTGAGATTGTGCAGCTGGTTATTGTGGTCTTTATACCGGTCTTTATATTATCTTTGCAAGAATGCCAATGTATTGTAGTGTTACTAGGTGCAAGAGCATCCATACGAAGAAAAAAGAAAACTTTTCCTTTTTTTCTTTCCCCAAGAATCCAGCGATAAGGGAAGAGTGGATACGAGTGTGCAAGCTAACCGATGAATTTAATCCGGACCACAAAAGAGTTTGCAGCAAACATTTTACTCCTACTGACTATGAAGATGCCATGCAAGCTAGAATTCTCGGCGTCCCAGCAACGAGTTTGAAGAAAGATGGTTAGTATTATTGTCATATAATCGTTATTATTTTGCACGTATTATTTTCAGCTATTCCATCTCTTCATCTAATACCTGCCCCAGAAAAAAGCTTGCCTAAATTGCGCAGATTTGGACGTGCTGCAAGAAAAGTGGCGATTTTGTCGAAACCTAAATTTAAAAAAATTGGTATGAACCAAGTATTTTTGCCTAGATACTAATGATCATCAATATAACATCAGCTAAATATATTGACTTGTATAATTTGCAAATTTAACCAAACAGTCTTCACTTCCAGAACCACCACATCAGCGGTTACCTGATATGCACCATGATGATTCTCCAGGTAGTACTGAAACTTCACATTCTATTTTGGACAGGAAGTATTTAGCAGTAATACATGAAAATGAACAGTTGCGACAAAACTCAGCAGAGAGTGAAGCAGCTCAAGAAGAACAATGGCCCATATTGAAATCTAGCGGATCTGAAGAGATTATTTTCATAATGGAAGATGCTGGTTAGAGTATTTTATATCTAGATGCCTATTATTACTGTTTGTATAGTTCTATATCATCTGTGAATATAACCCAGTATACTTCATTTTCAGAATCAGAAAAGTTACCTATTGTGCCCATTGAAACACCGTATTCTATTCTGAAAAGGAAGCACGAAGCAGTAATACTTGATAATATAGAATTGCGGCAAAACTTGGCAGACAAAGAAAAACTTATTCTAAATTTAAATGAGCAGAATATGCGGCTGCGTAAATCTGCAGAAGATTTTGAAGAAAAAGTAAGGCTGGAGATTAAAAAACTATTGGGAGATTCCTTATCATCCAATCAGATCAGTGTTCTACAGAAAGACAAAAGTAAACCCCATTGGAACCCGCACGAAATATCACAGGCTCATACTTTACTACATATTAGTAAACGAGCCTATGTTTACGTTCGAGAGAATTTGAAATTTCCCTTACCTGGAATATCGACACTGCAACGATGGGTAACAAATTCAAAGAAACAGGAAACTGTGATTCTCAACATCAAAACGGAAAGTGATGAGGAGGAGATATGAAACAAAACTATGTAAGAATTTTACGTACATCGTAAATGTACATAACATTTACAAGATCACGAAACCAGTGCATCCAGATACCGATCAGGCTCTTCTTATTGCCTGCCGATCTTGTCGGAAGACCTCTACACGAAATTCGTCACCATTTGAAGACACATTTTCAGTTTTTGAGTGGAATAAACAAAGATATATAAATTACAGTGTTTGTATTTTTCAAATTTTACGCTCAGTGCTCCTCGACATAAACCTATGCAAAAACATTTGTTCAAAAATATTATCTACATTCTTGTCTTGTTTTCCTGGCATGCCCAAATTTATACCTTAAAATTTCTTGAATTTCAAATAAGGTTATCCACATTATGCACTTTCGCGTTATTCTGGTTTTTCTGCTACTGTAAAAATATAATGCTATAATTAAATGAGCAAAATATGTTACCTTTTATACATTTTTGCTCGCTAGTCACTGAATTACTCTTGGGTATTTTGGAAACTTCAGCTTTCTCTAAACTTTCTCTGCTGGATCTGTCAGTCTTGGACCCAGATTTTATAACCTTTTCAGAAGATTGACTGGGAAGTTCCTGCAACACGGTATATGTACTAAAAGTATATTATAGGCATGTGATCTTTATACCTTTTCAGCCCCAAATACTGGTTGGGCTGCAGGTCCCCATTGCGATAAGAAGTGCCCAAGACGGGTGACCCTCTGGTGGGGAGTTGTAATAGTATGACTACCGCCGCAATACCGATTGCAAATATGATCATCGCTACCAATAAATCAGGTTAAATTAGATAATATTACGTTATATGACAAGAATGTATAACTTACTTGTTTGATTTTTGCACACGCATTGCCGCCTTTAAGCTCTGCATGTTTTTGGCACCAGGAACGCTAAAAATTAAAAGTGAAACTAATTCAAATTAAAAATAAAGAATGTACAAAGCCTACGATTTCTGTTGCTTTCTTAACGCATCCAATTCATAAGCCAAATATGGTGCCATCGAACGATGTGGTGGAACCAGAACAGATAGCGGTCTCATTGACAGATCATAATCTCTTTGCATTACAACATCTTTATCGCAAGATATGCAAGTCCCATCGCTGGAGAATTAGGTTAGTTTGAAATTATTATAGGTTAGATTATTAAAAACTGATTAAACACTAACCGCAGTAATTTATTTTTGGTTCCAGCAGCCTCATTCTCTCGTTTCAAAGCGGCTAAGCTCTTCATTTTGTCTTGCAGCAAGCGTAACTTATTGTTAATAAAGTCTCGCAGCGGACTCAAGTCCATCTTATCCAATTTATTGCCAATTTCATTTGTCAGATCGTCCAATGCTTGCTGCCACAGATACTCCTGCTGTCCAAGCTTATTCAAAGCTTCGCCGATATTCTTTGAGAGTTCCTCGCAAGTATTATCAAACTGGTCATGACTGACCTTGCGAAGCACAGCGCAAGCATCAGCTTTCTCTGCCAAGCCCTCCAAGAGCTCTTCTCGGTCGGCTTTGACTGTCTTCAATACTTCGATTTCCTCAACTAGGAAATCAAGCAATTTCGTCTTCTCCTCTTTGTCTTCCAATAATTTTCCAGATGCATCATGCATATCCGTGAAGTCAGTTTCCAATTGAACTAGCTTCTGGTACACTGCATCGCAGCACTCATTTGGTCCGTCTTTGGAAGACGCGTTACTGCAAATGTCAAACTATTAAAAATAGAGTTCAAATTATTTAAATAAATTCTTACCGTTGTTCAATTTTATTTATCAAATCATTGAAATCTGCTTCCAAATCGGCGAAGTGATTGTGCAACCTTGAAACTTCTTCATTCAGCACTAGGCTCAATCGGTCTACATTTTCGGTTATTTCCTTCAACCGCTCGTCACCCAAATCACCATCCATGTCATGACCGTATTGATAACCAATTACTGTTTCCTCGCCATCTTCTGTAGTAGTTTCGGCGCCTGGCCCTTGACCTACTAAATTTTAACTTCAAATTAATACACATCGCTGCCAATTTTTAATCTGCATTGATACTACTACTTACATGTTGCACGACTCTTTTCCAATTTAAGTTTCAATACCATTTGTATCTCTTCAATATCCTTTGCCAGTTGTTGAATAACATTGTCAAAGTCACCGCGATTCATCGATGCTTTGGTACTATCTTTAGTTTCTGATTTTGCATCAGTTTTTGTGTCTTCCTTAGAAGATACTTTTACCGGCGATTTACCGTCCTCTTCAGTGTCTTCCTTTTGGCATACAACATTTTTAGTTTCTAGAGATAGAGCACCTGGGGATTTAATAAGGTCTTCTACAATAGACGCCATTTTCACCATCCCTTCTTCCGCTGCTTCAATACGCTTTAACAACGCAAGCATGTGAAATACATCAATAACTGTTGAACTTTTCTCATCGAAGTTTCTGAAACAGACTTTCAACTTTTAAAGACCTTCTAGGAATTTTATCAACTTCTATCATACTTGACTGCATCAATAATCCCCAAGTTCCCGGGTAAATCCCGCAATTCAGAAATTTGTTGCTTTATGTCCTTTAATTCCGCTTCCATATTATCCATCTTTTCTTTTGCCACAGAAGATGAACCCTGGTACAAGGTTTCCGGCTGCATAACATAAATCTCCTGATCTTTACCCTGAGCACCTGATGTAATAACAAAAATTATATAATAAATAAAACACCGTACTAATCAAAGTTAATTTAAAAACGATTTTAACTCTTGTCTACTGTTTCTTTAATGGTGTATGACACTTTCTCAGGTGCGGCTTTGAGTTGTTCCTGCAATTTAGCTGCTTCGGCACCATGAATTTCCACTGCAAGCGTTTGTGCCTGAGTCTTTTGTACAAGCGCATGGAGCAGTGCTTGTAGCAGGTGAAAATTTACTGCACCCTATTGAAAAAGTAACTTTAAAGTTTGATTTAAATTAAAATAATTGGAACGAATATATATTTCACCAATAATGTAACAAGTATTTCAAAAACCGTTATATCATAATAAAATGGCGAGTTGCTCTGTAATAATTGCAATTGAATACCTCGGTAGGTGAAATCGCGAGATCCACCATACGAATAAGGGGTAACTGTACAAATGCGGTTGACATCTTGGAAACCCTTTAAGCTTTACTTCTGCAATACCAAATGTGTTGATAAATATAAATGTTAATAAATGACATAAGAATGAAAGGTAAATAGTACAATGACATTATAACTAGTATTACTTTTGTTTATGTTATATTTACTTGTTGCTAGAGAAAGGTAAAAACTGAAAATAAAGCAATTTGAAGCCATTATGAAACTAGACTGAATGAATCTAGTCTTCCTTCTATTAAATTGCAACGAGAATAATAAATAGTGCTGTTATATAGGGTGTGTCAGAATTCTACCAACCAACTACCAGAGGTAGGAATGTTTACTGGGTATTTTGATATGAGGAAAGTGTTATTGACCTTTCTTGTTGCACAGCAGACTTTCAAGAATTGATCAGGGATGTTTCCGGACTATTTTGATATTAGGAAAATATTGTCTCCGGTACATCCTTCCGAAGTTATGTCAATCTATAGTGCAGAATTGCTTTAAAGAGGAGTTACGTGCAATACATGATGAACCCACAACCCGGTCGACACACTAAACCAAGTTATAGCAATTTCTTTTAGGGTAAAATTGAACAGACCAACAAAAGGGAATAACTCCGCAAGGAACCATCGAATACCATAGAATCCTGATATCAAAATAGTCGGAAAACTTCCTGATCATCCCCTATTAGTTTATTGGTAGAGTTCTGACTCACCCGGTATACTTTTATTTCTATGTTATTGATGTTTCGATGGCCTTAGTTTGGGAAAGATTTCAATTGTTACAAAATGTAAATGACACATTTTCTTGTTAAAGCACTTGTTAAAGTGCTGTAAAAACTTACATATGGCATTGGCTGATAAATTCTCATGGTGACATTGACGGTATTCAGTTATTTAAAGAAATAGAAATACTGAGAGCTACTAAGCAGAAAAATGTGAGCGTTCTATATAGTTCTATCTTCTACGGTAAACACCAAAGTTACTAAATTTGGTAAACATCCGTAAACACTGTTAAAACATAGCCACATCGACAGCCTCCTTGTGGAAATATAGTCGCTAGACTGCTTGCCAACACGTATACACTGTGCAATTTGGACTGTCAAGCAACAAACTCGCGCAATTTAATCGCCTGTAGTAAATTCACCATTAGATCCTCGTAGCATTCATTTCTCATTAAAAGATCTTGACTGATATTATCGCATATTGCATTAAAGTCTTCAATTGGAAATGTATATGGCGCCTTAAAAATGGTTGTATTTTTACCTGCTTCATCGAAAAAACGTTATCTTCTTCTATTTTGTTCCATGAAGGTCAGTTTTATAGAATATATTTCACGTATTTCTTACAGCTGTATAACACGAAGTTATTTTTCGAGCAAGAAATTTTCTCAGAAATAACTTTAAGTAAAATGTTTACAAAAATTTTACACTTTTTCGTCTTCTGCGCAGGTTAAGGTAGGATATTACTGGAGAATATAAAAGAAATATATTACATCTAATCAAATTAGCAACACAATTTAAATTAAATCTGAAACTTTAATACAAGTCATGTTTCCCTCAGTATAAAATAATGTATATTGGGTTGCCTACAGCATTCAGTTGCCTGTAAAATATCTATTTCAAACAAAAATCTAGTCTGCGATTATTCTTTAACATTGTGCTAATGAACCGAACAGTTAATGAGAATCGGTTAAACTCACGAATACAATTTATTTTGTTTTTCTTATAAACCTCATCCGGTTCCACCATCATGCTATCATCTACACATCTCTACAACCTAACCTAAGATTCCATGTGACAGCATCGCCAGGATCGCCAGCACATCAGGTGCAACAAGTTAACCAAGTGAACGTAGTAATCGTACTAATTCAAGTGGATTACTATAATAATTATTATATTTATGAACAATAATTAAACTCAAACAAGTGTAAATTGGTCCAACTATAAATACCACGAAATAAGATAACTCAAAGCATTCCAGGTATTCTATATATTTTTAATTGTCCGTACAGTGAAAAACTAGAACAGAAAACAAACGCCAACCAACAGCTGTTTACAAAATATTGTACTATAACATATCATGACTAGTGATAAACTAATTTTTAGTGGATATCATAATGGATGAGACACGCCTTGAAGCATTAATGCAAAAATTGAAAGAAATCGATGTCACCTTGGAAACTGTGGAAATTGGAGAAAATGTCCCAATGGAGAGAAAAGAGTTACAACCTATGTCAGACATCGTTGTGGATACAAATCCATACAGTCGATTAATGGCACTGAAACGAATGGGCATTGTTGATAATTACGAAAAGATTCGAGACTATGCAGTGGGTGTGATTGGAGTTGGTGGTGTTGGCAGTGTGACTGCAGAAATGCTTACTCGCTGTGGCATTGGAAAGTTGATTTTATTTGACTACGACACTGTTGAGTTAGCTAATATGAATCGTCTTTTCTATCAACCGCATCAATCCGGAATGACAAAGGTGCAAGCTGCATCTTTATCCCTGAATCATATCAATCCTGATGTGATTATAGAAGTTCATAATTATAACATTACTTTGTTAGAGAATTATGAGCATTTTTGCAAACAACTCATGTAAGTTAACCCATTCAAAGTGTTTAACAGCAGGCAATATAGCACATACAAATTCAAAGATCAGTTACATTAGCAACTTGACAATAATATTGGAGAACAAATGTTTAATTACTTGTTATATAAATATGCATTAATATTATTTACACTTTATATATATATTTAGTGAAGGTGGTATTGATGGAAAACCACTAGATTTAGTCCTCTGCTGTGTGGATAACTATGAAGCGCGCCTGGCAGTGAATACCGCATGCAATGAGCACGATCTGACATGGTTCGAATCGGGTGTAGCAGAAAACGCTGTTTCTGGCCATATCCAATTCATATGTCCAGGAGAAACCGCCTGCTTTGCGTGCGTGCCACCCTTGGTAGTTGCATCAGAAATCGACGAGCGCACTTTGAAGCGCGAGGGAGTATGCGCTGCCAGTCTGCCAACCACAATGGGTATTGTTGCCGGACTTCTCGTGCAGAACGCTCTGAAATTCTTACTCAAATTTGGTACAGTATCCCATTACCTCGGCTATTCGGCGCTAACAGATTTCTTCCCGACCATGCAACTGAAGCCCAATGTTACGTGCAGCGATAACCATTGCGTATTACAACAAAAATTAAAAGCAGAAAGGGTAATAGCCCAGCAAGTCACTGCAAAAGTAGAAGAAGCTCCTGTGCATGAAGACAATGATTGGGGTATTAGTTTAATCGACGAGAGCGTAGTTACAGAGGAGAAATTGGATGTGGCGACCGGTATTTCTTATGCGTATAACGTGGATTCTACTGTTGACCCAGTACAGATAGATGCTAGGGGGAATATTGAAGATGATGAGGATGCTGGCAAATCATTGGAGGAATTAATGGCACAAATGAAGAGTATTTAAGTTTTGCATAAAACCATGGGTATTCAATCAAATGTTATTTTCATATGGATATATTGTTTTATATGTTATTAAAAAATATATGATTAAAAGTTACTTCTTTGTACATTTCCTAATACTCATTAAAAGTTCTTATTCTAATCTTGTATACGATCGAAACATTGCTATACAATGAATTATTAACAATCGCTAAAGTAATCCTTTGCATTTTTTAATACATATGTATATACAATTGGTAACGGCCCCAGACTTTGTCTCCATATTTCCCTAAGCATGGCTCTGGGACAAAGTTGTTGATGTAATTACATAAAACCCCTTGCACACGGGGATAATAAATAAATTACTAGTAATACTTTATTATTTTCATGATTTGTGTGTTTGTATTAAAGTCATAAAATCATAGTTTTATATAACTTTCGTTTGTATAAATAATTTTGATGTAATTTTGGTTGTCTAATTTGGCCCAAATTGTCCATAGTTATAAGATAATGGCATTGAGTGCAAAAGATTGACATTAACAAATCACACATAATCATAATTAATTAATATTCAATTACAATAAGCTATTTATATTTACTGTGATGAACTGAACCTTTATATTATATTATACAATATTAGCCATAATTGACAATAATGTTACTTTTCTATTTAATTACAAATCTATAAGGTTATCAACAGCTACATTAGACTTATTTTGCGTGTGCGTCTGTTGACTGCTCATACATTGAGATTGAAATCCTTGGATTGTCTGTATTTTACTTGTACTTACATTTAAGACTCTACTTTCTTCCCTCTGCATAGTTACTTCTGATTGACTATAGAAAGTAGATCTACTCACAGCAACTTCATTATTGTCATTGTAGAAAACACACTTTTTTTCAGTTTCATCCTGTTTGCATATTTTGCTCTCAGCCAAAGGCTGCACAAACTCGTTTCGTTGTTTGGTCTGTAGTTGATACTGCTGCCAAAATGGACTGCTCCACTCACTTCCTTTTAGTTTAGCTAATTTGCATTGTAGCACCTCATGCTGAGACCTCCAGTAAGTGTATGAAGCCACCTTCAGAGCAGCAACCCATTTATTGAGATCTTCCTGGCAGCGGCAGGCAAAGATGTGCTTTCCGTCGTTAGATGTGAGCGAAAACGTAAAAGCAGCGGGGCCCGGTTCGTAGGCGACTTCCATTTGTTCCAGGACGAAGGCACCCAATGGATCTTCAAGATCAGTCGTGCGATAGTAGAATAAGAAGTTCAGCACAAGTTTAAAGACACGATCTTTATAGACTGCGGGCTGATACCAATCGGACCAGTCGTTGCCAATTGGTTTCATGTATTGTAGTGTACCTTGGACTGTTGGGTCTTGAGTTGCTAATTGTTTGAGCTCTTTTTCGTTGAAACGCATTGTTAAGGTTAATGTTGTAAACAGTTGTTGTTTGATGATGAATATGACACAGATTCACTCATGAGGTAAGTAGTAAATACAAAATGTAGGTTACTCCGGTTACTCAATCATTCTTATGAACATATGTGGTGTAGAACACTTTTGCAAGTATCTAAATAATTCTATGTGCATTAGATACTATATCTATTATGTATTATAATACATAACTTGGTTATATGGCGTGTGCTGGGCCTACATGGCTAATAATTACACTTTGCTCCTCTCCGTTTGTATACAGGGTGAGGACCTCAACCACCTCAACCAACGAAGTTACCAGAGGGCCAGGAATGTTTTCTAAGTATTTTAACATAAGGAACTTATGTTCTCCGATGGTTCGTTACGGTGTATTGGACTTTCTTTTTGTATAGAATTGACACAAAGAGAATGTTTTTGGAAGCAGAACTGTGGCGACAAAGACTCAACACTACCGTATAAATTTTGATAATTATATAATGCTTGACTAAAAGTAAAAGGCATTAGTATCTATTTAGATATGAACATGAACGTAACAAAAGCAGAATTAAAACACGACGAAATATACTAGCCGAGTTGGACTTGCTCAAATCCTGAACACCTACAAGAAACATTATGCAAGATTCAAAATATGAAGAAGAAGAACATGAAGTATTTGATGTTTCTTATGTTTCTGATGATGAGCCAACTCCCCGGAGGGAAGTGCTCGATAGGCGTAGTTTTTGTAAGACTATTACTTATTCACAAGTATTTTCTTTTATTATACTACATATTTTGCTAATTCTTAGAAAATATTGAGAAAAAAGTAAATATATTTGAATGAATTTGAATTCACTCAAAAATCTACATCGTATATCTTTTGCACTATCCTATTAATTGTTGTATAACGATGGTGAGTGTTTGCAATTTGCTTGCGTTTTGATGTCGGCATGACAACCTTAATAAGAAACGCGAGTTTTGGATAATTGATAATGGGTACAGTATCAGAGCCGTAGCAACCTATGGAGCTAGTGGGGGCTTTGCGCCTTCACGCAATTGTATTTCTACACGCGTATTTATAGAAAAGAGGAAATTTAAAGCCGAATATAAGGCAAACCGTTCGCCCCCTAACCCAAAACATAATTACTACGGTACTGTACAGTATGCTTGATATGAGCAAAATAACCTATTAATAAAAGAAAAATTAAACTTTCGTCACCCAAGTAAAGACATGATTGACCAGGGGGGTTCATTTATTTTAAGCACACAATACGTGACAAATGTTTAGCTGTCAACACTAGGTATTCGTTACATATTTTTTAAATATGTACAAATATATCATATAATAGTATATTAAAGTATGAGTGGTTTATGAGGGCTTTCAAACAAGCACGGTTTTTCGAGAACGACCCCCAGGGGAGTGCTCGAAATAGAGTAAGCGTTTGAAAGACCAATTATCCACGAATACTTTAAGGTATTTTCTTTCATTGGTATA
>JAODVP010092406.1:0-12024 GCA_025400035.1 Tetradonia laticeps
GACATTTTCACACATTTGTTTAGGCATTTCAAAATCATTTTTAGACGTTTTTAAAAACTTGTTTGACATGTGACATTTTCATTGTGAAAAAATTTTAGGTATTTGCAGACATTTTCAAACGTTGGATATTTTAAAGCATTTGTGGACAGAGTTAAATATATTTTTCATATTTTTAGACATTTTAAAACATTTTTCAGAGAATTTTAGACAATTTAAAATATTTTCAGCTGTGTTTAAATATTTTTAGACATTTTCAGACGTTTCCAGACATTTTCAGGCATTTTAAAACATATTATGCATTTTCAGATCATTTAAAACATTTAAGGATATTACAAGACAAAATTAATACATATATAAGAAAAGGAGGAAAATTATACTACAAATAATAGATTTATGGCATAATTAGGATTCGGATTTTGATAATATTGATTTGGTTGTGCATATTTTTGAACAAAAGAGGATTTTTAAGATATTGTGTAGTATTTTCAGTATTTTTAGAGGTTTTTCTTGCATTCATTTGGACAATGGTGCCAATTCTTTTATTTGAGCCATTTGTAAACGTGAAAGTTCTATTTTAACTGAATTTTGGGACGGAACTCAATATTTATCTGGTATACATGGCATGCAGGAATGTTTTGAAATTTGCGGCCCGCGAATGTGTCTATTTATTCCAATGTATATTATCCCTCGTATAACAAAAGGTTAAATATCCCTGATCTACTAAAATGGCTAAAAACTTAGCCATGTGTTTTTTAAATAAATATTCTTTCGTCATATTTGAAACAATAAAACAACTTCTAATTGCATTACATACATAAAAAATTATGCGCACTCATGAGAACATTTTTATTTGCAGTTTTTAAATCTAATTTTCATATTAACGCAGAATTATCGCAAGCATTACATTGTCTTCTACTTTAGCCGTTTTTATATATTTATTTTCACAAAAAATATAAAAGATGGAAATGGTCCTTTTAAACCCCATTGTCTCAATTGTGGTTTTTACGTTTCCTCAAGTACAATATTACACATTCATAATTTCGGAAATAATGACGAAGCACTGAAAAAACAGTTTTGCATGAATCACTACGGACGCACAATATGCGCACCGCATGTTATGTAGAATATAACTAATACCTACTCACATATACAAGCAATTATTTGCATTACAAGCAAATAAGTAATTTCATTCATCTGCATGACTATAATTCACCGAAGTTCATATCGGCGCCCCAACCGCAGACGTCTGCGAGTTTTTTTTAATTCTATTTTTTGTTAAGGCGCTGTGAGTACCTAACAAGTAATTAACCTGTTACAATTATGAAAATTATGTCAGTTTTTCGGAATAAAGTTTGAATTAGAAGTAGGCATTGTTCCTTGTAACTAAACTTTTATTATTCTTCTTGCAAGTTATAAATTATCCCTTCCTGTCAGGAACTCCTTTAATCTAAACTTGCGGCCTTATTATTATACAATACTAGGAAGAGTGCTGAAAATATATCTCCAATATTAACCAGTCTCATCGAGTATGTTTTTGAAAGATTGCAAACAAACCTTCCAATAATACGAAAATAACGTGTTTCTGATACACTACAACAAAACTCAATATTCCTACAGTGTGTAGATACTTAATAGCTAATGGCGGCCATGCTCCCACTTATACCTCGAAAGTGATTTTGCAAAGTCTGTATGAATCACTACCACGAAAATATCGCTGTTTTTTGCGATATAATGCATTATGTCTATCTAAAAATATACATAACCATCTCAAGCCCCACCTTCTTGGAGGCTGAAAGAACGACATTGGTAAATCCTGATTGCTCTATCCCCGTAACTAACAATTCCAACTCAAAACAATCAACAACGCAATTCAAATAAGACTTTATTTGAACACCTACTGCCTTCTTATTCATCTCACATCTTATTCATCATCCCGTAATTCACTGGCGCCTAGCATTACTCACACTGTACTCAAATCCAAAGTGAGCAGAGCCTTCCTAGAAATTTTCGCCTCCCAGGGAATGAGGCATGAATCACAAATCGGCTTGCTAGGATTTTTCGAAACTGTGTGCGAGATGATCAACGTGAAAAGTGAGTGCAGTGCGACGGTGAATGTTGGTAGTGGCGGGTGTGAAGAAGTGTTAACAAATTCATTGCACTTGAACGTAGATTTAGTAACCAGTGATAACGATAACCATGTGCGTAGTAAAAATGTCAATATTATGGACGATTTGAGGTTTGTTGAGGATTTAGGGTTACTATCAGAACGAGAGTTATCCAGAAGTCCGACTTCTACATCTTGTGATACAAGTTTATTTAATGTGATTAGTGTATCATCAAATAGTAGTGCATGTGCTAATGCTTGTTTTCCGTCGGACTTGGCTGGGATTGAATTCAATGAGGTTTTCTCACAGTGTTCCTTTGAAGGACTGCTGGCTGACGCGGAACGCTTTAACATTGCATCCTCCTCACCATCCAGTGATTCCTGTGACCTTATCGAAGTGTTACCAAGTGTTTGTACATATAAAACAAATGAAGCGCTTCCATCTCAACCAGGAACGTCGGGGCTTCAACAGTGTACTAAAATGCAAGATGGAAGTCTACCGTCGGATAATCTAACAACATTATTGACTGTATCTGATTCAGACCAACCTGATAATATAAGTGCACCAAAAGAAGAAGAAGTAGAAAAAGCAGCAGACGTGGAAGATAACGTGGATAATGCAATGGTACTTGTTCCTACAGGTAATTCTAGTTTTTCTACTTTCATCCTCATCTAATTATTGTCATGGTACTTCTTTCATTGCAAATTTATCTACAATACTGTAGATCCCAATGAATGGTCATCCAGCAATATCCAAGCCTGGCTAAAATGGTGCAAAAGCAAATTCTGCATAGACACTGACATCGCAATCAATAATTTCCCAACCACGGGTAGCGGCCTTTGCACATTGTCAACAACAGACTTTGAAGAACTTTGCAGTGATTCGCATGCAGGAAAACTTCTGGCAAAGCACATAGCACATCTGAAACATGCTGTAACTGGAAGGCCAAGTAGTCCTCTCAATGAAAAGTGTCAGATTGCAACGAAGGAGGATGACAACAAGGTTGAAATTGTGGACAAAAAGAACCTGGAAGAATCTGGTGCTGAACCAAGTAAGTAATCACAAGTTAGTAAAGCATATAGTAACTATTTTGAATCTTATAACTTTTTGAATCGAGTGGTGGAACGTGTTTTCGAAATCCCTTATAGTTTGAGGGTATAGACTTATAATTGTGTAGAGTTATATTTGGTGGAGACATGGACAACCAGTGCATTGTAAAGAAAGCTAAATTGTCACCAATTAAGCTAATAATATCCTATATATGATATACATCTGGGAATCCTTGTTGTATTCTATGAATTGGTAAGCCAGGGTTTTTCCAAACGCATAGTTTCTATAAGTAAGGAAAATTTATTTGGAATGTTAATCTGTTACAATTTTGTATGATGCAATGCGTCATCATAATAGTGAGATTTTGATTAGGTTTCTCTGAAATTTTGCTTGATTCACCATATATGAATATAGGAAATAATGATAGAAAAATCTATGAGTTTGAGCGCTGCTGGGAGCAGCCCTACAGAAGAAGAATTATAGACAATTTCTTGGAGCAGTAACCTGTTGTTCATTAAGGAAATGGCAAATCCGGAGTGATAAAAATCAGTAACTATAGAGTAGGACGTAAGCACGGACGAGTGGCGACTAACGAAAGACCAGCTTCAAAGAAGAAAAAAAAGAGGCTTTCTATATTGTTTATGCAAGTAATAATTTAATTATTCATCGTGCTTGTAATTTTGACAAAAAAGTATGGCTTTTTGTGTGAAAAATCACACTGATTGAGAGATTGAAAAGAAAACAATCAAAATAAATGCAATTCGGAAGGGGTCATTATCGCTATTGCGCTATTTAGATCGGCGATCACGATAGACGCATAACACTTCCAGCTCCGGCCCCGGTCCGATTCTTGTGGCATGAAAGGCGCCGGTTACGAATGCGCGTCGAGATAACAGGAAACCCTATAAGTAAATAAACTACTATAGATTCAGCCGGCGGGGTGCACAATAGGAAATTATACGTTTCCTTCCTTTCAACGCCGCTTGACCACTCGGACTATGGGGCAATCACCAGGGGAATAAATAATGGCTATCAGTATTTAACTACGAGCTGATGTTTTCAATTCTTGCAGAAAATGACCACGAGGCTGGAATTCATTATGGAATCCTCACAAAACAACAACATCTCTAATTTCAATGGAATATCATATTAGATTGTCAATGACTATTTTAATGAAGAGTTAAATCACGAAAAAATCAGATAGAGTCATTGAATTGCGTGATGTTATGATCCCCATGTCAACATCACCTCGTTCCCTCGTTTGGGTGTTTATTCTATTTTACTTCTATTTATACGCCCGATACTAGCAGAAGGGAAGATGACGACAGGCGTCGCATAATAATTCAATTAAACACTCCACACGACCCCTCTCATTCATAATTTCGATCATTAATATTGTGGCATTAACGCGCCAGCGCGGAAGTGTTGCTGATGTTGGAGGAAGGAACTCGGTAGCTACTCACACAGCCATCAGCGGATTCAGGACTTTCCAAGTTAGGAAATCAATGAAGCTGTTCAAAAAATCATACTACAAACTTAAATGTTTCTAAATAGTACATAGAATTGTGATAGAATATATTTTAGCTTATATTTCGCAACCTAGCGTTTTAGTGTTGTAAGGTGTAAGGTCTAAGGTTAAAAGTTCAAGTTTTAGGGTTTAAGGGTAATGATTTAAGGTTAGGTTCAGTTAATAAAGTTAAATACATGTTAGTAACACTCAGTATGTACGGAATTTATGATGACTGCGATTTCTCCAAGGTGGTGAAAATTCAGGCGGCAAGCGGCGTAAAGTTGCTGCACCAAGTTATTCCGGCGAGTGTATTTCCACCGCCCGTGGGGCGGCTCCTAATATATTGCCCTTATATCGTGACTCGTGCTGAATTTAAAGTGAGGGATTTGCACCTAACGCCGGCGCAAAGTCGTTACTCGACCCGGACCACCCTTGCCACCATACTTGCCACTGTCAGCATAGCGTTTAACCTCAAATGTTAGAAATTCCATAAGCTATACCTACATCTATCACTTACTATGTAATATTATAAGATTTCTAAACCGTAAACATCTAATTCCATCAGTTTCAATATGCTTTCTTTCAAAAACGGATAAAAGTTAGAGGTTATGGTCATTGTAACTCTTAAAGATCATGATTATACATAGGTTATAGTTAAATATTATGGTTAGAGGTTAAAGACTAACAGTAATAAAATTTCACCAGTCGAGATAGGATCGCACGAGGAAAACTTAAATCATTTGATTATCATATCTATTGCCCCGACTTTTGCAATTCTCGGGATCATCCCGAACCTTCCTGAGGACTAGGCACAATCTCTGCGCGATGCAGCAGGGTAATCAAGAAAACAATATCGAGAGACGACCCGCAGTGCTGTATAATGAGACAGCCGGCGGATTACTAGGATAAACCGACGCGTGTGCTCCCCGTGCACCGGTTTCAGCCACGCTAAGTTATTTATTGCTAACCTCCCATACCCGGCGGTCTGGATCTCTGTAATTAAACTTTTAAGTGTTGGCACCGTTGCAGTCTCCAGCGCGGATTAGCTATCCGGGATGGAAAATCAGGGGATGGAAAACAATATGAAGTGAAATTAAAAAATGGGTAGGCTGTGTAATCTGTGAGTGTTTGTCAGTGTGGACAATGTAAAGGAATAAAGCAATTCAGGAAAAAAATGAATCTCCGCCGTGACAATGCTTTCACACATTGCCGTGACCAGGATTCGAACCTGGGTTACTACGGCCACAACGTAGGGTCCTAACCACTAGACGATCACGGCTACCGGAGATTGTTGAATGTGCACTGCGAGCAAATGAATTCGAATGGAAAACCAGACTTAAGTAGAGTAAAATCATAATGTAAAGTGAAATGCTTTATACTTATAAACTGGTTGAGTGGTCAAGGCTGGTCTAGAGAATTTCATTGTAGGCCACTTTTGCTACTAGGTAAATCATTGACTTTCCATTCTTATCTAACTTATAACCATTGATTAGTTATCAGGTTTATATTTTTGCTATAACTCCCGGTATAGTTGTAGCTGATAACTTTTTTCTTATCAGTATACATAGTATATACAATGAAGCAATTTTATTTTTCTTAAAGTGATAACCGAATGATAAGTTACGGCCTTGAGATAAGAATTTGAGTTCTATTATTATTATTACTATTATTATATACATATATACTATACGTGAATGCGTCTATGTAAGTAGCGTGGATGCGATGAAAAACGTTAATGGTTTAGTGGCTGTCGGATATCTGCGGATATCGTTGAATAAAGCAATAACCGCCGAAACGCGCTCGGCTCCAGGAGAGCCAGGAGAAAGCCGGGATCAACTCGCACCGCTTCGTAGCACCGTCGTATTTGACTTGTAGATGCGCGCCCCGGGGCGGTAATCCCGGTGGCAGACAAACAACTGGGCGGGCAGAGGTTGCGCGGAGAAGTTTGGTAACTCAAGGAGTTGATGGTTAATGGTCGCTATCAACAACTTGGATAGATGCTCTATATTGTTCATTTTTATGTCTTAAAGTTGAAAAGAAATTTCTGATAGAAAAACAAAGATTATAATTGAGACTGTACCAAAGGTCTGTCTTTTTGTCCATATTGTTTCTTTTGTTGCACATCTTTGGATTATTCTTACTTATTGTTAGATTGTATCAGGGTCTCTCAAACTTTCTTAGTGCGTGGACCCCTTTCAATCAATAGATAAATATTACCTTTGGGACGTATGGTCTTTGATGGCTCCTTGTCCAGTTATATTAAGTTGCGCTATTTTACACACAATCAAAATACACCGTAGAACTCCGAACACCGGACATTCAGATACATATGTATGTATTTTACCCGTCAGTGAATGCTTGGCCGGATGCCCGAATTTCGAATTTTATTGACAATAAAAGTTATACAAGATGAACCAGGACTCCACCAACAAACTACCAAAGGTTGACCAGGGATGTTTTCTGAGTATTTTGATATTAGGAACATTATGGTGCACCCTTCAGTATTTACATGCAATAAATGATGAAACCAAAAAGCCGCCGACACACTTTCAGAGGGTGATTGGAAAAGTAGCCCAAGTAATTTGATA
This sequence comes from Tetradonia laticeps, assembly GCA_025400035.1. Lineage (NCBI taxonomy): Eukaryota > Metazoa > Arthropoda > Insecta > Coleoptera > Staphylinidae > Tetradonia > Tetradonia laticeps. Next base: position 7,254 of record JAODVP010092406.1, read on the forward strand.
TTGGGAACGAATGGTCTAAGGTGACTCATGGTTACCGAGTTATTGTAATTTCTTCTAAGGTAAAATTGTGTAATTACAGAACAACAAAGTGGAATAACTCTGCAAGAAAGCATCGGACACCATACATTCGAAATATAAAATATATCTAAATACTCTGAAGACTTCCCTGATCATCCTCCAGAAGTTTGTTGGTAGAATTATGACTCACCCTGTAGAGATTTTTCGAATAAAACCTTGGCTGTAACATGTATTTCGGTATATGTGTTTTGTTTTGCATTACATGATTAATCAAATTTTATATGCTGTCCCATTATCCGAATTTTTAATTATCCGGATGGGGTTCGATCCGAGTCTGGATAACAGTAGTTTTGCTCTAATGCTCAGAGAATATCCCTGACTAAGTTTATTGTTAGAGTTCCGGTTCACCCTGTATAGGTCAGTTATTAATTTGATAGTGATGACTAGAAGATATTTAGTTCAATATAAAAATCTTGAAGGATAGGGATAGGAATAGAAAATGGCGGACCGCTCAACCAAGGTCTCAGAACCCTAATGTTCCACACAAACCACACTCTGGTCCATATGTGGGCCATTTTTTAATGGCCCTTATTAATACTTGTTAAAAATTAATAAGTGACAAATGAGAATGAATAAAAACAATTTTGACAAATCTTACCAATTGGATTATAGAATCTTTGACTATTTCTGATTACAGATTCGTAAGTTTTCCTCCTAAAATTGTATAAATTCGGAAAAAAAATCAGAAACGGTTTTAAATATTCGACCCAACAGAATATATGGTAGTGTGAGCAAAATTCAGCCTCCAAGTTATACCCAAAAGTGCGAAATTCTAGAACCGTAAGTTGAAAGTACTTTTTTGCAACCTAGAAAGGTGAAGCTTTCAGGGAGTCTCCTGATTGAATAAAAACACAATTATTCGTTGGATCTAAAGGGGTAAATCTTTACATTTGCAGGAAATTACTCCGTAATGCAAATAGTTGGCAGGGAGACCGCAGCACGATTTTAATACAAGTGATGTATACGTCACAGTCAACCACTTCATTATCTACTGTTTAGACTAATTCATATATACGATATTTAATATATTTCAACATAGGCAACGGATTAAAATTGATCATGATCAAACCTGACCATCCCGTTATGGAAATCCTGCGCTTCGATATCAAAAAGTGCATGGTATATATCCCTCATATTATTACTCACTCTAAATAACATGCGCAAATAAGAATGGACTTCACCCGGCACCTGCACCAAAAATGGCATAATACATTCCGACAGAACGTATCAGAAGGGCAGCAGAAAAGTCTCAGTATCATAATACCTCTAAATAGTTATTATAAGAAAATTCGTCCATTCTTTATAGAGGCTGAATAATTAACGGATCTAGTAGGACCTGTAGCTACGTAGCTACAGATTAGTCACTATTACCCTTAAAAATGTGGGTAAGTAATGTTTGACTAGGGCGTGATTGTAACAGAATCATGAGTAACTTGCGACTACCCCCAACGTGCCGCCCCTTTGTTCATATACCTCGGATCTGTGTGACGTCCAACTTTGCCAGCTTCTTTACCGCCACCACTGCTATGTTATCAGTTGTGTGGTGACCTCCGATCTGTGAACTCTTCCTTCTCAACTCCTACAGCAGATATCTTAAGAACAGTTGCTTCTAATATAAACCTAAGAGACCTATATTTACAAGTGTTAAATAAATGTGTTCTCCTGTGTTCTCCTCTATATTAGAATGGGTTTAATCCTAAAAACGATTTACTGAACAAAGTAGTCAATTTGTTCTGTGAATAATATCTACAAATGAGAAATTGATAAATAGAAATTAAGTTTGGATTTCCTAGAATCAAGATATAGTGCGTGCAATTATCCTGTTCATTGATATTTGGACTGCATTGCTTCCACTTTATCGTAATAATGTATTAATCAAATGGCAGCCATGTGGAGGCTGCCCGGATGCACGGCTGAGGATCTTTTGGTCGCCAGGCGTTTCGCATCAGTTCGATCGAGTCCTGTTCATCATAAGATTCATCACGCTAGTATGATATACAACGGTAACTTTTACCAATCAAACATTGAATTCTGTTTTTATATCTATGGAAAAGAACAGCAAAATCTAAACACGCAAAACAGTTTTTATGAGTCTCCGAACATAAAATTAAATTGAAAACTCAAAACAGTAAATTCATAATCCAACAGATTTAACAATTAATTTAAAGATTTTCCGGTTTATTATTAAAGCTCATAGCTAAAATAATACTTGGGTTTGCTGTGGGACCTATTAGCAAATTGTTCTGGTGCTTATGCATGCGTTAGAGAGAAAGGAAGAAATTCTATCGCGCGTTGTGCCGCTGTTGCAGATCCTTATCAACTGCTCAACGCCGCCTCCTCTCGATTGGTGGCCCAAGGGTCGGGACAAATCCAACTGTGGCAATTCCTGCTGGAGCTGCTCGGCGATTCGGCGAACGCCGCCTGCATCACGTGGGAAGGCACCAATGGCGAATTCAAGCTCACTGATCCGGATGAGGTGGCTCGACGATGGGGAGAGCGCAAGTCGAAACCGAATATGAATTATGACAAGTTATCAAGAGCACTCAGGTAAGTTTTAGTGTTTAGAACACATACAATACAAATTATAAAAAGATACTAAACCACTCGTAGAAATAAGAATCAGAATTAATATTAGCCGACCTTGGCATTTTATATTTCTTAGAATCAATCGTAGCAAAGCCGCAAACCATTAAACTGTGGACTTTCCCAAATCCAATCTAGTTAACATTGTGATTAATGATCATAAAACACAAAACATTTTAGTTTAAGAATTCTAAAGTAAAACAGTCTGCCATCCTTGTTTCCGTGGTGTAGTGGTTATCACATCCGCCTAACACGCGGAAGGTCCCCGGTTCGATCCCGGGCGGAAACAATTTTTACAATTTATTATATATTTTTTTTACAATAACCGACAATATCTTCGTATCCACAGGTATTACTACGATAAAAATATTATGTCCAAAGTGCATGGAAAGCGCTACGCTTATAAATTCGACTTCCACGGTTTAATGGCAGCATGTCAAGCGCAGGCCCAGGGTCAAGGAGATATGCTACCTCCTTACCATAAATATCAAACACATCAGAGTGAGTTGGGGTCTGCTTTGTATCCAACTACAACTACCGCGGCCACGGGCAAACTGCCTACACTTCCTCTACCACCACCGCCTGGAACACAACATTCGCAGGGTTCTCTGTTTCCTGCTTCTACATATTGGCCATATTCTCCAGGAGGGTTTGATCCCAGGGGACCGCCATTTAATTGATAGATATCAAAGTAGATATATTGTGATCTCATTTGGAAAGTTTAGACTATAGGAAAAACTGGAAGAAGATGTCAAGTTGAATATTGTATTTTATAGCATTTATTGCATTTAATGTTGTTTAGTGTATAATAGGCTTCGACTTATTTGTTTCTCAGGTTGTTGTAATAGAGTAGGTATTTGAAGATTATTGAATTGTAGAGACCTAGACAAGTTAGGACTATTGTAGAAATATTTGCACTTTCATGGGATAATCGGGCACTCTTTTTCTAAGAAATAATAGAGGTAGGTTTTATGATAAACCCAGTAAACTGCGGGATAGACGTGCCAGTGATTTGTATAAATTTTGTACATAGTTCCTAGTCTATTAGTAGACAAGTTTACTAAGCATTTTTGAATATAATGTACATACATTTAATGGTCTAACTTCTAAAAATAAACAGGAATGCATATAACCGCGTTAATTTGTAGATACATCTTAAAATAAATCCTTGAAGTTACGAATTGCGATGTCATCAATCAATTGGTTTTCAAATCGGACATCTTGTTTCCGTGGTGTAGTGGTTATCACATCCGCCTAACACGCGGAAGGTCCCCGGTTCGATCCCGGGCGGAAACAAATTTTGATCAATTTTTTAATAGCATTATGTACAAATTATTATGAATATTAAATAAATGAACTAAATTAGTGTTGTTTCTTATTCTTTTGTTGTAGAGCATCATTCCCAAAATAGTACTTATTGTAGTACTAATATGTATATCCTTTGTAAGAGGCTGAGTTGCTCTTTTCATCTGTGGTAGTCCCGTTTCTTTCAATTAATTAGAAATGACCGGAATTCGACTTCAATCTCAAATAATATAATAAAACTCATGTTACATCAGACGGTCATTTACATGTAACTCTTAACACTAGGAGCGTTGGTGAAAATATTGAATTCCTGTAGGCCTAGGTACCATAAAACCACTTACGTTGAACACCATGGCGCTACGTTTTATTAGTGTAGGCCTAGGTTCGGCACAAATCGTTGTTGTAGAGATTAGTGACTTCTAGGCCTACGTGAATTCTGTAAGGTATGTATACACACCACTGTTTTTTAAAGATTTACTAATTGCTAAGTCTCACTATGTCTCACTATGTCCTACATAAGTTTCAAATAATTTTAAAATTTGAAGAAAATCGCAAATTTTCGAATCCTATTTCAGATATCAATTTCAAATTTATTTGAAAATTGCGTGAGACAGAGTGCACAACCTTAGAAAGGGTTTCAGTCCTACAAGTAGCATATTTTTCCTGAAAGTAGAATTTTGAAATCGAAAAAACACCCAACTTTGGCGTTAATTTTGGGATATTTCTACAGAAGTTACGATTACGTATCACTGTACAGAACATGTCTTTAACTCTTAAAGAGTACAAGAAATACTTATTATTATTT
>JAODVP010092492.1:0-12005 GCA_025400035.1 Tetradonia laticeps
CACTTTTTCGGCGAAAAAACTGAAATTGTCGTAATTGAAAAATGAAAAAAACTGCTCGATATAGAATGAAAATCTGCATGCAATAGCGCACACAGTTTTTCCCAAACATTAATATTTTTGAGAAAATCGGAAAACAAATTTTGCAGAATTTAGGAATGGATGTCGGAAAAATTTGAAACTTATAGAACTGTTGCAAATTAAGATGAGGAAGTCATTCCTGAAGATATTTTTTTGTTATCTTAACAAATGTGGGAGATATTTAGAAAAAACTGTAGCGGTTAGGTTATGTCACTTAGTAGCCATATGATAAGACATCAGATGGAGAATTTCGTTCTGAATGCAATGGTGAAAAGAAATTTCATCTAACTCCAATAGTTTTTTAAATAATTACGATTAACTGTGTGGACTAGGGTGTGTGATTGCAATTCTGAATTAATCACACCAACTTATATAGAAAATCTTTTAATTTCAACAAATTTTCGCCTGTACAAATTGTGTTACTAGTACCAATGTTTAATCAAATCAATATTTCCAGGTCTGCACCGATTGGAGATGACAACTACCTACATGCATCTCGAATGAATCTGGATTCGTTCATGCGGACGCGCCGAGAGGAGCTATAACAAAGAGTTATTATTCGAATAAGCCGATTCAATTAGCAAATTGTATAAACTAAAAATGATATTCTCCATTAAGACTGTGAATTAATGTAAGCAAACAAAACACCACTTTAATCTATATTTATATGGGAAGCTACCAAATTCTAAAATTCGACGTATCTATTTCGACATCTGAATCACATTGCTCATTCGAAGAACATATGTGTCGTACAATGGAAACAATCAACAGTGGCTACAAACCGCAATTAGTTCATGTTGCATCAGTAAAATATTGATAGCTTGATTTCAATTAAGGCAGAGTACAAATAATATTAATTACGTATATGTTATGTTTTGTAGAGAGGAAACGTCGCAATGATTGCGATTGTTTCACGATTACCCAAATGAAAGTTTACAAACGTGTTATTTATTATAAATCTATTTACCGCTAGGCACCTGAGTGGTGGAGGCTGTTGCAGGATTTTAATTATTTGATCATTATGATTAATTGCTAATGAAATGAGATAATTACCTAGAATACAATGGCAACCGCGAAGCAATAACTATGAACAAAACATATTTTTGTATATTTGTTGTATTGTATATAGGAAATTTTATTTGTTGAGTTTGAGCCATGCACAGTGGGCATTTCTCATTATAATTCATTCACCAGAACTTTAAATATAAAATCAGGGAGTGAAATGAACTACGTTTCATTTTGCGACCGTTCTAATGCGGCTAATATTAGTTGATTAACTTATTAACTCGCATTTTAATTCTATTATTGTTACATATTACTAAACTACAAACTTTGTTAACGCAAACAAAAACCCTAACGCTTTATTATTTCGAATAAGTTACTTCGAGTATTTATAATTGACGATCGTATAAGAGAATATGTATCTTCGGAGCAAGCAATCTTGCACGGAAATGAATGATTTCTATTTGTATACGTTTTAATTTATTTATTATCGTTGCGCAAAGCAAATCAATTAATCAAAAAGCATGTGTAACCTAACGTTCTAAACCATCCTTTTTAAACATGTAAACCTACATCATTAATTATTTCGATCATGAATTGAATGTTGTACAACAAATTGTGCTCTGGTTACTGGTTATTTTTTTACTACATATGAGATGTATGTATATTAGTGTATATTTTTATATTATCAATTGTTTGTATGCATTTAATGCGTTTTCTCATTAATTGTTCTAATTAACATAACACATAACTTATTATTTGATAATAAATAATCCAGTTTTGATTAATATAAACATTTCGTTCCAAGAAGTGAAACTTTGAAGCAGAGAAAGCAATTAAGATCAAAATACTGAATATGGTTATCAGTTATTTTATTAAACATATATGTACAAGTACTATTGGACCGAATAAAATATTTTAATCAATAATCTTATAAATAAAGCGGCCAACGATACAGTTCACTTCCTTGAAAGAGTAAAGCATACGGTTCAATTCGTGATCATGACGACCAATTAATTCGCTCCATCATTAAATGTAAAAATGTAAATTCCAGTCACTCTCACTGCATTCTTATACATATAAAGCGAGTACAATGTAATGTACTATAGTCGCTTTAAGGCGTTAACACCGAGCGATCCTGTTTTCAGTTTTCGGGTCGGTTGTACTGACAGAGGTGCTACAGGTGGTGATTCAGCATTTTCTGCGTTTCCCAATTCCTGTAATTTTATATTTAATTGTAATTTAAGTTTGTTATATGTTAAATAACTTGATTATATTACACTTATGTTGTTATAACTAGCCAAGCGCATCTGAGCCAACTGCGAAGCAGGCGTAAGGTTCGTAGAACTCCCAAACGGCGACATCATTGAAGAAACAGCCCGCTTCAACTTCGATGGAGTTTTATTGAAGGAGAACGCCCTCCCAACACGTATTTTAGTTCTGTTTGCTGCCAGTTTGATCGCTTTTGATAGCGTACCATTATTTACCATACTTGTATTTATTTCCAAGTCAGCGGGATCCACCACAGCTAGGAACTTATCCTACAGATACAAAAATGACACATAAATGGACTAATTCTCATTAATTTCAGATACCTACAGTATCGGCAGTGCAAGCATTCGTCGCCATTGTCCGACACAACGTCTTCAGGAACACAGCCTTATCTGTATCTTCACTTCCAGCAACAGTGAACGTAAACAGCCTCTCCTTGAGCTCGTCATTGTTCCGAAAAAGAAACCCGAACGCGCGCTGACAATCATCAGTCTCGCGGATATCAATCACGCGCTTGATCATGCTCAAAGGCATGAGCCTCACATGCTTGTATGGCTTACACGAAGAGTTTTTATGCCCGACATTTAACGTATTTGGGGACTTTAGTGTTTGGAACCCTTTCGAACGCTTTTTGCAGATCTCTAACTGATCGGTGAATAGGAACAGCAACAACGGGCTTCCTTTCCCAGCGAGGCCTTCGGTACACAATTGAACCACCTCGCATTTTGTGACAAATGTACGGTGAGAGGAAACCAAGTCCGGCGGGCAATTGTCGATATCGTTGAAGATGTCGAACATTACACGTTGGCCTTCCGTCTTTCTCTTGTCTTCGTTAATATGTGTCATTACTTCTCGAATCGACGCTAAAGCTTGATCTAACGCGCCATGATCGCTGTTAGATTTCGGCGTGTGTTTTAAAATATCTAAAAGTATATTAAATATAAACCAAGACAATTAAGAGAACTGAAAACCTACCATTTAACAATAGACTAATGCTGGGTAATCTTTGGACTGGTCTAATGAGTAAATCCTGCAAACTTTGACGCCCACACTCCGGTTTTGTCTGGCATACTTTGAGAAACGCGTGGAAGCGCGGTTTATTCGCGTCGCACTGAGTCAGCATATCCTTCATTTCCTCGAAGAAGTTCACGAAAGGTGGATATGCTTTTAGTAGATCTGTAGCATACTTCAGAATGATGTTACCTATACTTCTGTCTTCTGACCAATGTGATGACGTCCATCGCAATTCGTCCAGCATTCTAATATGGGTTAGGTAAATGGGAGGAAGATTACCGAAGATAATTTTCAGTTCTGTGTTATTTAAGAGAGCGTCTTCTTCATCCATCTCTTCGAGATATTTTTTGAACATCTACAACAAATCACAAATATTATTATTTATATAAACAATGAAATACTGCGAAACCATTTATACATACATTCATAATTGTATGCAATATGCTAACATAATTCGATTCAGTTTGCACCAACTCCAAGAAAACTTGCTGTCTAGCTGTGAGTCCTTTCCGAGGTGTATCAGGCACAATAATAGGAGATTCGATATTATCAGCCAATGCCTTATCCGGACTGGCAGTGCAATCGAGAAAGGACCCAGAAACAGACAACAAACCAGCATCGCTGATTGAAGACCGCCGCTTGTGATGCACCACATAAGCCGGAGATTGTTGTTGAGCAAGCGATGAGAGCGTCTCATGCAGACGTTTCCGTTTCCTCCTGCTGGCACTACTAGGCGTCGCTTGGTGTGAATCTCTGCGTGTGTTCGGTGACAATACTTTATCTATATACTCATCAAAGAGGTAGTCCTTCTCTTCTAAACTGAATTCTTTCTGTACAGATGTCCAGAACCACTCTGCTTTCACCACATGTGCCTTGGAAGGTCCGTCAGGCCGGTCTGTGATCTTCGATTCGTCCACCACCTAAAAATCACAAAGGTAAGCTACGCGTCAAAAACGATCCGTAATCCCCATGATTGGTTCAGTTACACACTCAATTCCATTCGCCAATACTTGACACAATGAGAATTCAGCATGTAAATGAATTAAATATTAAAAATGTGAATGGAGTTAGTACCGCAGAGTGAAATAAAGCAGCCCGCTGGTCCTGGCGAAGCAGTGGCTCGATAATACGTGGGGGAGGCATGGGAGCACAGGAGGTAGTGGAAATATCAGGAAAGCAACTCGCATTAAGCTTCTCAGAAGCTTCACTGCACTCAGAAGTGAAGCTGTGGTTCATAATCGGCCGGGAACGTGTGAATTTGCTTGAACTGAATGTCCGTTGGAAGAGACTCTTCCGCGGTTTCTTCGATGGAGCTGTAGGAGTTGCCAGACACCCGGTATTATACGTGCTGAGGTTCTCGACCGTCTCCACATCAAACAGTCCGGAGCTAGAGATAACACTTTCATTGAGCCTCTGGTTCTGGGCGCCGCCAATAGTTCGTCTGCGATTCGATAAATAACCCAGCGGAGTTTTAAAGAAATTAGATATCTTTTTACGCGTATTCTCGCTGTAGCTAAGATCGCGCTTACGTTTCGTACATAAACTATTCCTGTCGGGGGAGGTGAACTTCCTCTTTCTGGCTGATGAAGTGATGGGATCCAGTCCCAAATGCTGCATGTCTTCCGTAGTGTTGAGTATGCTGGTATCAGTTGACAAATCCAAAGCTGGTTCATACAGAGTAATCGGTTTTGGTGTACGAAACAAGTCGTCAGTTGCATTTGATATTGTGATTGAAGGAGTTGCAAAGGTTGAGGTTGGTACATTAGGTGAAAATGTAAGTATAGGAGATGTTGATAGAGAATCATTTGCCTCCAGTTGATACCTCTCTGATTCATCTTTTACCTGGAATTATTCAACCAACACCGTGTGCACGAGCAAACATAAATTCTAATTTATTGTAATAACTGGTAATTTAACTAAATCTACTGAATTTTGTCCATACTAATGTATAACAAAATATAATATACAGTGTCAGTGAGGACTTACGACATGGGTGCATGTGGGATCGTCAATGGTTGTAATCGTACCACCGTTTGATTGTAGTATCTCTACCATATGCTTCTCTTCCTCTTCTGGAAAACCCTTGAAGCATACTTTTGCTCCATGGAAGGGTTTTAATTTATGTTCATTCTAAAACAGTGTTAATGTCAGTAATAACACAAAAATTAGGAATTTAATTAAGGATTTGATGAACTCATAAGTGCTCATTGTAAAATATCATAAGCAGAATATGATATAAGCTGTATCTCAATACTCTGAACAAACTTACATCGTTCTAGTTTTACTCCTGGATAGCACAATACAAAATATTTGTGTTAGTCAAGTTAACTGCTTAATCTCTATCTATATACATATGTACACAAATAAACATCTCGCGTCACGATGTTTGTGCTAATCTCCGAAACTACTGAACCAATTCCTATGACATTTCGTCGAAATCGATTATTTGATTAATATAAAAAACAAGATAGCTTTTATCTTCATCAAACCAATTACACTCTGTTTATTCCAAGAGAACGACTGAAACTCGCCGGATCAACCAAAATTGATTTAGATTCAGACAAGTTTGTAGAATAATTTGTGAAAAAATTAGAATCTAAATCATATTGGCTGATCCGGCGAGTTTCATTTGCTGCCCAGAAATGAGTTATTTAGCCTAACAGATCGACAACACGCTTCCATAATTATAATAAATATTTCTATGACACGTGTTAATGCGTGTAATTACCATTAATTAGAATATGCTCTCATTTAATTGTTTGCACAACAACGCAACCATATGTTACTACATATCTACATATTTCTTACCATGAAGCTCTCACAATTAGCATTAAAACTTGTGTCGCGCCGCTGCTCCCAACTTGCCAGCACCCAATCAAAATTCATTATAGGCACACGAAACGTAACAGCATACTGGTACTTATCACCACCAGAAACATTGGCAATCAGGTGTGTTACCTTCACGGACATGTCTTTACGTATTGAACCGCCCATATGATGCACTAATGGTACCAATTTGGTCTACAAATAATAATTGATTACAATTAGTGATGTAATATATAAAGACCTGTAACTAAATTCTGTACCAGTTCAGTTTTATTCCGGAAGCCAGTGAAACACACAACAACCCCCGACATGGCAAGGTTGTACAGTGGGCGGGTGGTGTCAGGCAGGTGTTCTTTCTTGGCAGCAAGTTGCTGAAGAGCCGGAGGCCCGAGTAACGGATGTTTGTATCTTGATAACGAGTCGAAAACTGCACTGTCGAAGGATTCGACTACAAATATTGTCGGGCAATTGTGATCGTTGACGTATTCCATTCCCGATTCACTTGTTGCTACCGACACATTGAACGTAGATGCTGCGACGCAGGAATTCACATCCCGCGACACATTCCCAACTAGGCATATTCGTTTGATTAGCGATACTTTTTCTTAAAGAAAATTAAGACTTGATTAGATATGAATATTAGAAATACAGTGATTATGAGTAATGATAAAATACATATAATTTGTTATTAATTGACACCAAGATTTTTGTTTGGTAATACAACCTTCAGTGATTAACCTGCAATTAATAAATTGGCCGCGAACGGGTTGGAGACGGTTGGAAATGTGAAAAGCATGTTTCGCATTCCATACACCTTAAAATAAATCCGTGCGTCCGCCACAAATTGCTAAACCGAGTGCAACATTTATTTACTAATCATACACACCATCGCTTCGAACGAAGGCTTCTTCGTTGGTGGAATCACTGCCAACGGATGATTGCTGAACGACGCTCTTGTGTTCGTCCATTTTGCCGTTGGTGCTTTGTGAACTCGACAACGACGCTACACTGACAGAATATGCTAGACGCACGACACGGCCCCTTAACTCAACAGGTTAAGTGAAGTATCCAGATTGATTCACAGGATGCACGGTTCACGATTGCAATTCGTAGCTGCAACTCGCTACTCTTATCGGCGATACGGTCTCTGAGTTTTTGATCATATCCACGATGATAACGAGGGACCCTTGTTAAAGGCACCAACAGCACAGGTTACACTACACACTGTACAAAAGGCACAACACTATTACGCTTCCAATGATAGCAACGTCTGAATCGACGGATTATCCCGCAGATTAACTCAATCAACTGAAACCATGTACACGGCCAGCTATGACGGCTACACTAGGCGACGAGTGCTGGTGCATGGTGCGATTCGGTCGTCGGCGACGGCTGACGACTGAAAAACGGTCAGTCCATTAGTAAGCAATTTAAAATATGGCATGCGGATTGGTCCACTAAATTGGTCAGCTTAAATCAATTGAAATGATTAATGATGTTTACAAATGGGCGATTTCGGACGCTTCGCTCAAGTCATTTATATTAAGTCGAATATGCAATCTCTTGTAATTACCGAATATTGTAGCGTTTGAGTTTTCTGGTACGTTTTCTGAATTTTGAGCTTTTTGAGGGATGCGCATATGCCATCGTGTAACATCGGTGCCATTCGAGTATAATGACAGCAAGAAGACTCTGTACAGGAGATGTGTACGTGTTATTAAACACGCATTGCTATAAATAATAAACACTAATATGCAATACTGTTCAATACAAATAAATACACTAATAAATGTACAAATGCTAATAAGTATTTATAAGCCTCTTTCTTTATTGTGAATAGCTTGTTGCACATCATTTTTCCTTAAATTCCCGACTGTACACCCTGAGATGTTTACTCCCCTGTCTATAACCTTCTTATTTTGACAATAATTTTGTCAAAAACATGATTTCGACAATTGACATTCGCGTCGTTTGTTTGCACTGGTCGAACTTTTTAACGTTCTCAACACAAACAACAAATATAACTGCTAAGCATTATAAGGGAATTAATTTACTAAAAGCAATCAACCATAACAAGGAAAGGTGCAAACCAATATAAGTTTTGGGTGTGGAACTTGTATTAACAACTCAAAATGCCTTGTGAGATGATAACGCTTCAACTGGGCCAGTGCGGAAATCAGAGTAAGTTAAATTGAACAAAGTATTATAGTTCAAACTATAAGGAAAATTATTATTGAATTATTTTAGTTGGTTTCGAGTTCTGGAAGCGCTTATGTGCCGAACACGGTATAAATCCAGAAGGTGTCCTTGAGGAATTTGCCACCGAAGGTGCTGATAGAAAAGATGTTTTCTTCTATCAAGCAGACGATGAGCACTATATACCAAGAGCTGTGCTTATGGATTTGGAACCTCGAGTTATCAACACTATTATGAATTCCCCATACTCAAAACTGTATAATCAGGAGAATATTTTTCTGTCTAAGAATGGTGGTGGTGCTGGGAATAATTGGGCTTCAGGATATTCCCAGGGAGAGAAGTTATATGAAGAAATTTTTGATATAATCGATAGGGAAGCCGAGGGATCTGATAGCTTAGAGGTGAGTGAATTCAATGTAGTTAAATATACACATTAACTTGAGGTTTTTACCTAGTTGTACTTATTTTTCTTATATTTTCAGGGTTTTGTTCTTTGCCACTCTATCGCTGGAGGTACAGGAAGTGGAATGGGCTCATACATGCTTGAAAAACTCAGTGACCGATTCCCCAAGAAACTAGTGCAGACATATTCAGTATTTCCTAATCAGGATGAGATATCTGATGTTGTAGTGCAACCATACAACTCATTGTTGACTCTGAAACGATTAACTGAAAGTGCCGATAGTGTTGTAGTACTGGATAACACAGCGCTTAATCGCATAGCTGCCGATCGTCTGCATATTCAGAATCCTACATTTACTCAGATAAATAGTCTTGTCTCTACTATAATGTCTGTGTCAACAGCAACGCTACGTTATCCGTCCTATATGAACAATGACCTAATGGGAGTGTTAGCGTCATTAATTCCTACTCCACGCTTGCACTTTTTGATGACTGGCTACACGCCGTTGTCCACTGACACCGATGAGGTCAGCGTGAGGAAAACCACTGTGTTGGATGTTATGCGTCGATTACTTCAACCGAAAAACATGATGGTGTCTACTACATTGGATAGAAATTCGCAGCATTGTTTTATTAGTATCTTAAATATCATTCAGGTAGATTTTTGTTGCATAATTTGATGAATGTGTGATTGTATTTTTGGGTTTTGTAGGGTGAAGTCGATCCAACCCAGGTCCATAAGTCACTACAACGTATTCGTGATAGGAAGTTGGCTTCGTTTATTCCTTGGGGTCCTGCAAGTATCCAAGTAGCGCTCTCTCGAAAATCACCGTATATTCAAACTGCACATCGTGTTTCCGGCTTGATGCTTGCTAATCACACAAATATCAGCTCAGTAAGTTTATTATACTAGTAATAGTTCAATAGTTGGTAATCGGTAATTTCGTACTTACAGTTATTTGATCGTGCTCTACAACAATTTGACAAACTACGCAAGCGTGAAGCGTTCTTGGATCAATTTAAGAAAGAGAAGATGTTTCAAAAGGATCTCAGTGAGTTTGATGAAAGCCGCGAGGTAGTGCAGGATCTCGTCGATGAATACGTTGCGGCCACCAAAGATGATTACTTGACTTGGTGCAAATAAGTTTCCAATAGTTCGGTAAAATCTCGTTGCCATATTTGAAGTTTCTGGTGATGATTCGAAAATATGAGAATCGATTGTTATTTATTACACCGTTGTAAGTATGTATATTTTTGATGGGGAATTACAATTTTCCATTACACAAAATTGAGACAGGTACATTTTAACATTATTTTTGAAGATATGCTAAGGTAGATATTTAAAAAAGTATTTGCTATAAGAATGTCGTTTGTTGGCTTCGCGTTTGATTTGTGATGTGAATGAATGTCGTTGCGGGGTAAAATCATTCTTACATCGGTAGCGAGAAGCGTTGCCTCGGTTTATTGTGGTTTGGAAATGAAAGTTCTGCACAGGAGGTGGTAATGGCGGTGGCTTTGGGATTCGTGGGGGTGTAACATCCAAACATTCTGGTTCGTAGTCATAGGTAAACTGTTCAGTTGCTTTGATTGTGGGATACAATTTATGCAGTGCTTTTTTATCTTTAAACTTTAGAACTTTAAAAATCATTTATTTTGAAGATGATTAAAAGTATTAATTGGAAGTATGTTGTTTACCATGAATACTTACATATTCGTCATCGTCGCTGAAAGAGTCTTGGGAGTTGTGGCTTTGTTGTTCACATTTGTTAGTCGCGTTTACATTTGGAGGTGTTCGTTTTCTGGAAACTGAAAGCAAATTCATCTGTGATATCTTATTGTATGTAACGGTAATATTAGCTTACATAAGTTTGATAATTTGTTTGTGAAGCTTCCAATAATCTTATTAAAATTTTTAAATGACCATAATCGTTCAATAGCATTGCAAAATATGTGTGCCTCTGTTAAATCCACAAAGTTTAGACCATATAATTCGTTCTGAAAGTAAAGGTTTTAATTATAAAGTGTACTGAGAGTAGGAATGTTTTATGGACTTTTATGGAAATGATGTGGAAGTAAGGCTTGTCTATCTTGTACAATAATGTGCGACATATTTCCCGTTGCCAGAGTGGGTGCTCATTTTCCGGATCAAAAAGAATAAGGTATTGCATAGTATTACTTTGCATTAGATATAATATTCCAGTATCAATCAGTTTCCAGTTACAATCCCCCTGCATGGCACTGTACAACTCGAGAGTCGCACGTGCGATGATCTAAGGAAATAGTTATTATTTATTTTAGCATACTAAAATCTACTTGAAAGGATATTCTGTAGTAAGTTACGATTTCATTGCATCGGTGGATTGGATCGGTGTTATCATATAGATTTGGTTTACTCTTCATTATTTACAATAATTTTAAATTGTGTTTACCGAAAGATTGTGTTTACTGCATTATGACAGAATAATTTGTCATTTAGGTTATCAGTTTAATTGTTTTTATTTTAACTAACGCCCGTTTTTCATAATAACAACTCTAGTGGACTTTAGGACATTTGCGTCACTTGATTTACTCATGACGTCACTGTGGATCTTCTATATAGTAATTTAAAGGCTTAAAGTCACCAATATGACTGCTTTAAGATAAATTGATAAAGTGGTCTAATAAATTAAATTTGTTGTTGAAAACGGGCGTAACTACCATTACATCGGTACATGATTGAAGAATCACCCATTTTATTTTTAAAGAAAATTGATTTTTCTAAAAAAAATAAATTTTTCTTTAATAACCCTTAACAAATTAAGAGCCCTACTCTAATATTCATATTTTTGTCGGAAAATCTTGGCATTAATGAAAAGCTGTTTACGCTATTGCACACAAATTTTCATTCTGCGTTTTTCATTCTTCGATTACATCAATTTCAGTTTTTTCGGGCAAAAAGTGGGCCTTTTTCATGAAAGTGTTCGGATCGAGCTGAAATTTTGATATTATATAGTCATAGGCATTAGCTATCTGTGAATGCAAGTTACCTTTTGGTTACTTTAATAGTTTTCTGGCAAAAGGGCATTAGAACATTTTTTTGAAAGTGGGATTTTTAAATGTTTTAAAGTTTTATCCGATGCACAATTTCCTCCTCATTTGAAGTCCGTTCGTACTTTTGTGGTCTCTCAATTTGTTTCGAAGATATGAATTAATTACGTTTAACCCTTAAAACTCGA
>JAODVP010092504.1:0-11997 GCA_025400035.1 Tetradonia laticeps
TTTATTGTATAGTAAAAATTCTGAAATTTGTATATGATGAAAATAGATAGTTAAACTAGTTATTCTGAAAAAATTAGAATTTTTAGGCTTAAAACAAAGCGATGGTATATATTTTTCAAAAATCGTCTCATGTTCCCCCACTACTCTATTCAAATCAGAAGAGGAGGGATAAAATACGTATGTTGAATTGGTATTAAGGAAGATAACAGTACCATAAATAGAAAAAAACTCCGTTCTGCCCCAGGCGCAGTTGTAAATTCGATCAAATTCGCATATAATCAGAAATAAATAAAGCCTCGCTTCTTTTACCATCATTTCTCCTTCTTTTATCTGCTCTTATCATATTATCTTAAAGGCACAGCTGCAATTTACCCGAGTTGCACTCTCCTAACCAAAAATAACTCTGGCAGCACACCAAAGTTCATCTGTAAACACCCACAATGAATCAAATATTCAAAAGAAATAATAGCCACACAAATTACTGTATTAAAAAGAGAGAACATTCAAGCGAACGATAATGGCACTAAAACAAATCCATCTGCAATAATAAGTCTATTAGGCAGTGTTCAGCTGCTAGAAATACGTTTCGCTTCAGGGAATGGGACGAACCACGCCTGAGGGTGACTAATGTGCGACGTGCAGGCGCCAGGATCAATATTTAATTTGATATTACGTTACGTTGTTAGCGTATTAAGGATTCAGCGGAATATTCGACGGAAAGGAAAGAGAAAGTGGCGCAAATACCAGCGCACGTGCAGACACGTGTGTACCTGAATTAGCCGATCGTGCATTCAACTTCGGATTTGCATACTTTCAGGTTTCACTGTTGACTTTCGCAGTTCTTGCCACTTCTTTCGCTCCGAGTCACTTCATTCAAAAGATTTTCAATGAATATGTTGGTAATTTTAAGAAATGAATTCGTGCAGGATAATAACAACAGTGATATCATATGCTTTGTTTCTCAATAATGTAGAATCAAAAATGTAAATCTACGAAAACACTTTGTATAAATTTTTGAAATTTTGACGGAATACTTACTTACAATTAGTTACTATATTATGATATGGCAACATTTTGTAATGTGTTTATTTGATGAGTTATTAATGATTAAATAATAAATTATAAAAATGCTAACTTGCGATTTTAAAATTTAATAACAAATAATGTGATATAGATAAATTAATTTTCTCTGTAGATTTTGGTAGAGTGACCTATCTAGTTTATGTTGTAAAATTATAATCGATTTATACTGAGTGATACCATATATATTACATTAATAAGAAAATATTTAGTTTTTCTTTATTATTCACGGAAACACTTGGTATAAATTAATGAAATGTTGATTTTTAGCGTCCTAGTGATTATTTTATAATATTGCAAAATTATGTTGAATTGACTACTTTATGGGTTATAAATAATTAAGAAATAAATTATTTCTAAAAATACAAAAAATAAATACTTTTCAAATATTTTGTTATGTAAATAAATTTAAAAAATTAATAAAAAATAATATAAAGTAGATAAATTACTTTTCGCTGTAGAATATGTTAGAATGACTAATGCAGTTTATTTTGTAAAATTTTGATCGATTTTTACTGAGTGATACCAGAATAATTAAATAAATTAGAAAATATGTAGTTTTTCTGCGTTATCTGCGAAAATACTTAGTACATATTGTCAAAATTATGGAAATTTTGACAAAATACTTCTCACTAACTATGCTACGATAATTTCGTAAAATTTTGTAATGTTTAATTGATTATACAATGAGTTATTAATGATTAAATAATAAATTATTTCCAAAATCACAAAAAGTGCTGACTGCTACTATTTAAAAATTTATTAAGAAATAATGTGATATAGATAAATTAATTTTCTTTGTAGATTATTGTAGAGTGACCTATCCAGTTTATGTTGTAAAATTTTTATTACTTTATACTGAGCGCTACCATAATTATTACATAAATAAGAAAATATTTAGTTTTTCTTTATTATCCATGGAAACACTTGGTGTAAATTAATGAAATGTTGATTTTTAGCGTTTCAGTGATTATTTTATAATATTGCAAAATTACATTTAGTTGATTACTTAAAGAGTTATAAAGAATTAAGAAATAAATTATTACTAAAAATACAACAACTGAAAACTCAAATATCGTTAACTTTAAAAATTAATAATAAATAATATAAAGTAAATAAATTAGTTTTTACAGTAGAATATCTTAGAAGCACTAAAGCAGTTTATTTTGTAAAATTTTGATCTATTTTTACTGAGTGATACCAGAATTATTAGCCAATTAGCAAAAAATGAAAATTTGCGAATTTTTAAAATTCTATTAAACCTTGAATTGATTGAAAATCTTGCTCACGCTACACCAGACCCTGTTGAATCGATTGCTTGAAACTATTTTCAATATCGCTTATATATATGAGGAGGATTTGCAGTCTAAATTTCTATCCAAAGACAAACAATAGAAAGAGAAAAATACACACTATTACAAACCCTGACTTACAAAAAAAATTCCACCCGATTGGAGGTCATAAAACATATAAATTCAGAGCCATTTTCATATTGCCCAAAATTTATATCCAAAGACCAACAATACAAAAAGAGAATTTCGCAAATTTGCGTCAATTCAAAAATATCAGGATGATACAAACTTAAGCAAGTGCAGCCACATAACCTTAAAAACCATCACAAAACCTAATTTATAAAAAAATACCCTATTGGGGGTCATAAAATATGCTACTTCAAAGCAACTTTTATATCCCTGTGAATTTGTATCCATAGACAAATAATAGAAAAAGAGAAATACTAAAAATACTAAAACACTATTACTGATCCTGATTTATAAACAAAATTCTGCCGATCGTAGGTCATATAATATGCTAAAGTAAGTCGGAGCCACTTTCGTATCATCTGGAATGTTATCTGCAGACAAGCGCCAGAAAAAAATGCAAATGGCTCCATATTAAGTGATCACACCACTACAAGTTGAAAACAATAAGAAAACTGAACCCAAAAAAATAAACACCTTCTGTTCAAATCTCAGCTTGCAATAAATATTTACATTAAGCATGCATTACGATTTTGACAATAAGCATTCCTGACTGTTCGCAGTTTATTTACAATGCAACTGAATATTATAGCAATGCAGTGATGTGATCACAATTACTAAATAAAGAATAACGAGTTAACATAATAAATATCTATGAGTGTTAGCCACTTGTGAGATGATTGTAAGATGATGTGAGATGACCCACCAAGTAACCGAATCTCGTTTCCAGTGATTCATGCTTTCCTGTTAATTCCCGCGCCGCAAAAAATGCTTAATATCTCTTAGTTAGAGAATGTTTCACAGGCGTCAGCATGGGTATTTTCGGTTAAATGCGGTTGCGTGCCAAGTCTAGGCTGAACATTAACCAACCATTGCTTGATTGAGAATAACATCAATTTGCAGGATTGCAGGAATCATAAAGGCGCGAAATATATTTAACCGCATGCACGACATCAACCGCAACATTTTGCCAAGATCATGGAAGTTGGAATGATAAATAAAAAACGTAATAAAATTCACTTACAGCGAAATGCGCTGCGTGAACAGACCTAATCAGAACCGGAAGACTGGCGTCTAATTGTAGCTGGTTTCCTCCTTAGATAATTGTGTAATTAACGGAAAACAACTGAAACATTGTATGTGTCTACAGCATGAAGGGAAGTGTGCTTAGGAGGAGCTTTTTCTTACTTCCGCTTAACATGTAGTACACGGTATCAGCTCGGAGATAGGTAAGTAGAACTATTTCTAAGAATTTCAGGTGATAATGTTTTATAGGTTTCTGGCACATATGTGGCATTAGGTACTGTGCAACAGGCGGCGTCGAACTATTTCTCCGATTAGTATGTTATTATATGTCATAAAACCACCGAATCTCCTTATTTCGGAGGGCAAAGACTCATCGAATGTACACAGGAAATTATCAGAGCGTCTATTATAAAATTAATCCAAAGTATGTTAAATAATTGAGTGTCGCATTCTAATGTAAGCGTAGGTAAGTTAGGTGAGTGTAGGGTAAAACCAGAATAGGGAAAAGCAGTGAAAAACAATTTTGTATTGATTAAAATACAACATACTATTGACTTATACACGTTGTTAAATATGTATCATGATATGTGATGTATTTCTTACTTTATTTTAACTTATTACATGTTCAAGTTTATATTTTTCTAAGTTTAATCATACTTTACGATAGCCAATATTCTCGGAATAACTTAGAATATTTTTAAAACTTAAAATTCGTTCAAATTGTGAACTCTTATGTCATTTTCGAGTACAATACACTCGATAATCTATTAATTAAAAAATCCATTCCGGTTACTTACGGGAACTTTTTTTTGCACCTTTTTCTTTATTGCGGTCGCCGTTAGAAAATATGTTAATTTGTGACAATTTCTAATCCGTTCATCTACTTTGCTATACAACAAAAAGTGTGAGAAATTTTGTGATTTTCTTGTTCGAGTTGTAAAATAAAAACCAATACCAGCGCCGCGAGCCGAGCCTCGAGCCAAGTTACACTCGTCTTAAAACTGAAACGCCGTATTGTACTCGAACTTTCATTTCAATCTTACTACATACATATTAATTTCGGCCGATTCAGAATCCAAAACTTAGTTTTCCATTTGTATACCAAATAAATTCCTACATTAAATTTCATATTTTTTAAATATGGAACAATACAAATTCACAAACAAACGAAAAAGAAAAAACAGACAAAATAAACATTAATAAGAATTTTATCCTTTTTGCTTGGCTTTTTTGCCATTAGCTACTAAAAATAATTTAATGTAATCGATACATCTCGAATTCTCTATTTAGAATAGAGCTGATCAGGTGATTAGATGAAAATTGAGTAATAAAACGTAACAAAACGAAAGCAGAGTTACTGCCCGAAACCGAAACAAGAATTTTTGCCGAATTTAACCGAAACCGAACCTGCGGACTCTTATTGTAGGTATACATAGTATATTCTGATACACTAGCCTGCTATTCGTTCAGTTTCTTCGCGATCCAGGGTAGTGTCGGTAGGTACGGATGTAACGCATGCTGACATAGTACACTTTGCCCGGTTTGGTCAGATGTTGCCTCAGGTTATATCACATCACATAAAAGTTCGAGTAGAACGCGGCGTTTCGAGGTTTTAAGATCAAAATAGTTTGGCTCGAAGCTCGGCTCCGTAGCTCTAGTATAGACAAAGCCATAGGGCACGAAAAGGAGAAACGTACGAAGTAAGAAAATATATAAAAAGCTTTCCCTAATAGTGACAACCCGCAAAATTATATCTACCGTAAGGGTTTGGATCCCTACATCATTACTTTTCATAGGTCGGCTTTACCCTATTCATTAATTCTAAACTCCATTCGTTAATTTCCAATCCGTCATTTAATTTTTATAGTTATGTGAAATTGAATGAAAAATCTGTCATAAAATTAACTTCATAAAGCATTATCCATAAAATTAACTTTGAATAATGAGTTAAACATTACTAATTAAACATTATTAAAAGTTTAGTTACGGTGATGAATAATGCTATTAAGTTTTATTACTAGTATGTAGTCATAATAAGAAGAATATAATATATTATAGGACATAGCTATTAAAAATTAACAGCTTTATTCTTGAATGAAAATTAACTAGTTGTTTAAACATTATTTTAAGTTAAGTTATATTTATGAATAAGGTGTTACAGTATCTTAGATTAGACTCATTCGCGCGACCAAAACTCAAAATACTTTTCTAATTTTACATAGTTCTTAGAACGTTCTAAGAACTAATACCTATTTGCCAAATATAATATAATTGCGTAAATATTAGTGGATTTAACAATTAATTGAAGAATATTAAACTTGAAATTAAGACATTAGCAATCCACTGATAAAGAAGGAAAGTGAACCGCCGACAGTATTTGAACCTGCGACCCTCAGGTTTCCGTGCCCTTACTCAGATGATGTGATATGAACAGAATCCTATCGTTCCGTACCGGAACCGACGTTGCTCAGAAGGAAGGCACCGGTACGGAAAGGTAGAGGTCGCAGGTTCAAATCCTGCTGGCCTCGGTTCACTTACTTTCTTTAGAAAAATATGTGTAGAAAAGTGAATCCCCGATAGGATTTGAACCTGCGACCTCCAGCTTTCCGTAGTGGTGCTCTCCCTCTGAGCTATATCGGTTTAGATAGCCTATCGTTTGTTCACTTCTCAACATTGGTCTATCTCTATATATCGACCTCCCAGAGTTCGTTATAAGTGAATTTATGCGTTGGCATGGTACGGTTCGGTTGATGTATATAATTATATAAATATTAGTGTATTTAACGATTAATTGAAGAGTATTAAGCTTGATATTAAGACATTGCCAATCCACGGAGAAAGAGAACTGATGCCAGCAGGGTTTGAACCTGTAACCCCCAGCTTTCCGTACCGGTGCTCACCCTCTGAATGACGTCGGTTCCGATACGGAACTATGGGAGTATGTTTATATCGCATCATAAGAGTACCGGCACGGAAACCTGAGGGTCGCAGGTTCAAATAATGTCAGCGGTTTACTTTCGTTCTTTATCAATAGATTGGTAAAGTCTTAATTTCTAACTAAAACTGTGTTTTCTATATTTATACGGCAACCCTATTATAATAAATAACCATGGGGATGGATAATGGATATTTCCACATCTGTGAAAATACGTATAATAAAGTAGAAACATAAAGAAACCTTTGAAAAAACAAACAAATATTTAAATATAACAACATATGTTGAAGGTTATATGACTTTCTCCTCGCACTTAAACTGATAAAACTCCAAATCTATTTAAAGTTTCTTCATTACTGCATCTCATCTTTCTCCCCATTCGTTTAACTAAATATTTACTCGAACCCGCGACCCTCACTCAATACAATTCACGTTACCACATGACCTCTTTCTTTTGTCCCCTGCATCTAATGCTGAATACTAATCGATTTCTATTCGAATTATTTATTAGCTTAGACCGTTTCAAACCCTTCACTCGAGTCTCCGCAAACATAAACAAACAAAGATCGTGCTGGGCTTACCATTGCTTCGTTTATAAATTCCTTTTTCAACCGGACTGGCATTGCAAATTGTAAACAATCACTAAACACAAGCGTGAGCAGGCCCACAGTGAACACTCGAGTCGCTGAACACATCGTGCTGGCCAGGTTTGCGTCTTCAGAGAAAGGCAACACACGCGCCGAGCTGGGCACGCATTGGGATTGTTTTGGCACTGCACTACCGCACCAGCCGTCAGCACATATTGCAGTAGCGGATTGGTCCCCAATTAGGCATGTCCCGCAACACCGATCCGGAAGTAGGTGATGTCAGCAAGCCCGAAATCCCAATCAAAGATTCATTCATTCGCCGTGCCGAAGCAAATGCATATCGTACGGCCTGCCTTCCTGTGCCGGCCGCAGCGTAAACCCCGAAGTGATTCATGCGCTTGCTCACGTCGAAGCTGGCGATGGTGACCAAGGCACAACGACAATGCGTGCAACCAGTCCGGATTCGCACCCGTCCGTAGTAGCCAGTCTCGCAGCGATACTGGTCTTCTGGCGCGCGGGGCCCGGAGACTGTCCCATTCGTGTTTGTTTACTGCTGGAATCGATTGCAGGCGACTTTTAAAGGACACATGGGGCGCGTGGTTCGAACGTGCGGCGCGGAGGAATTTTACCACAGGGTGTGTGCGGCGCGCCGTGAGCAACACGCGCTGTGCGCCTTTGTGTGGCAGCCCGGTCCGACGACGAACGCCCGACTGCACCTACTGAGTGCGGCGCGACGTAGGCAGTCGGTTATATACTTGGAACGATGGCCTCGTCGAGGCCACAAGCAGACCGGCTACTGGATGATCGTCAAGTAAAGTGCGTGGCTGTTGGGTATAATCGTGCACAAGGCAATAGGACGGAAGTTAGGGATCAAACACATGCATTGTCTTTATTTCCAGCAAAGACGTTATTGTGTGATGTCCTGCCTAATAAATCATCACCTTATCTGCTTGTTTTTCTTCAAACTTCCCTAGACTAAAATCTCGATATTTTGCTTGGTACTTTTATGTCCATACATCATGTTTAGGGCATGTGCACATTAGAGGTTAAGGTCAATGACCTCATTTCCGTTTTGTGTTGAATGCGATGCGCCTGCGCGTAACATACTCCCCATGGGTCTATCAATGAAATTCAGAAAGGTCCCAAGCGTACCACGTGTGACACATAAGGTGGGTTAGGTTTATGTCACCTTTCAAGGTTTTGCTTATTAAGTTATATAATTCAATTACATTTTGCTCCCTACTTGGGTGAACTATATCAAAAATAAGGTAGGAATGAAGGGAGGAATTCTATGAAATTCCATGAAGTCTTGGGGTGATCTATGGCCGAGTCCACATTAGAGAGGTGTATAATGGGATGTGGAAGCTAAAAGGGACCAATAGTGGATTTTCATTCATCAATATTCTTGTAAAGCAGACTGAGATTGGAAGTTTGAAAGGTTCAGAGGTTATATACTAATTTCGTCAATACTTTTTTAATGATATTTGCAAGGGACGAAGACAATTTTAAAATATCTTAAGTCATACAGAACACCAATGAATTTTATGAAATCCACAGTCCATCTCCTGCCTCTTTATTCTATGGAGTCTATAAACATAGGAGTTAGGAAACAGTAACATAAACGAAGGTCTTTTATGTCCAAAATGGATCTGTTTGATTTTTTTGAAGAGTATGTTTACATGGAGCCGAGGATGACCATACACACCATTAGCTTCTGTACCAGTAGCAACCTATAGAGCCTTTGCCCCCTCCCGCAATTGTATTTCTACACGCATATTTCCAGAGAAGAGGAAAATTAAAGTCGAAACGCTATAAAAGGCAAACCTTACCCCCTCTCCGTTTCCCCCTCCCCCAAAACATAATTGCTACGGTACTGTTTGCTGCCAGTTTGCAGCCTGACATTAAAGGGACATTACCTTACATTCACTTAACCTAATCTTTACCCTACCCTTAACCCGTTCCTGCCGAGAGAGCTCGTAAGATAGACTATTACAAATTACAATTATAGTACATTTACAGAATTTAATAGTAAGCAAAATTGTTTTTTTCCACTGCTTTTTCCTTATTCTGATCCTTACCTTCCACTCACGTAAACCAGCCCGCGCTTATCTAGTAATCAAAATATTTACAGGACGCGAGACGCAATATGAATCTGATTTCACAAGATTCGAAAGCGTGAGTAATCCATACTTAAGTGTGTTTCTCGTGTTATTAGGAACTTGGCCTGATTGCAGAAATATATTGTTCGAAAAGCAGAGAGATGTCTGTGCCTCTCGCAATTTAGGATTTCTCAGCATAGGTTGTCTTAAATTCGAAGAGAATTGCAAAGTCAGGAGATAATTAGGTGCTTCATAGGTTCTCAAACTGACGGCAATTAAAATAATAGTCTGTAAGGTCAGCAAGGGCCTGACGGATAACAAAACGTTTGAAACCCCTAAGATACTGGATTAGGTTTGATCTGGTTTTGCACCGCCGACTCCATAGAGGTAAATATAAACAGGTAAAGCTTCTCCAGAAATAAGTGATCCACGTACCTTTTTTTGAAATGTTTAATGCACCGGACTTTCACCCGGCTGTAAAGCTGTTTTCGAATTTTTAGGGTTGGGTTTCTTTGGAGAGTAACTAGAACCAAAGAAATATATTTCT
Source organism: Tetradonia laticeps (assembly GCA_025400035.1). NCBI lineage: Eukaryota > Metazoa > Arthropoda > Insecta > Coleoptera > Staphylinidae > Tetradonia > Tetradonia laticeps. The sequence goes on from JAODVP010092504.1 coordinate 9,753, forward strand.
GAGTTATAATGCATTTTACACTTACGACAAAATTTTAAGCCTTTTCCTATAATATATTCTGTATTAAATCAAATTTAAATGAACAAATTATTTTTAAATCAGACGACTTAGTAGACGAATGGACCCCATATTAGATATATGAGAAGATTTCTGATCCACTAATTAATTCGAATTCAAATTGCAAAGAAAAATTCGAGTGACCAGGACTCGAACCGTAATCCATCAATTGCCGGTTGATTGCCTTACTAATACACCCTCACTCGCCTCTAATATCACAACTTGAATTCTCATGGTACATATTTGTTTGCAGTTTGAATTCTTAATAATTGGATTAATTGGATATTTTTAATCTACTATTGGGTTCAAATTGATTTGACTTGGATTCCGAATATGAGAATTGTGAGTCGATATGTAGTATGACAATTGAAATTATGAGATTAGAGGCGCGTGATGGTATGTTTTATACAAATTTTAATTTCGATTAATATCCGAAATTATTACGAATAAACGATAGGAAAAAATAAAATGTATCATAATGTTATGCGCCACGCTGAATAAAGTCTCCTAATATAGAAATCATTAGATTTGTTATTGGCGTCACTTAATGAACGTGATAATGAAATACACAATTTCAGCTGCTTAGCAATGCGACTTTATTATGTCCAGCATCCGCGCTGCCGACCGTAGAGTTCAGTCTTTGGTATTTGGTCACCAGTATAGTAGTAGTCCGGTATAGTAATTGTATTTAATGAGATAATTGATAAATTGCCACTTACGACCCGAGCTCAATGGTCACTTAAACCACTCGCCGTTTTTGTCATCTTATTCATATTTCCTTTATCTTATATCTTATACCATATACAACCATGTGCAACCAGTATCGCCAAACACCTCCGCTATCGCGCCGCCATGTTCAATCGTGCGACGACGTCGACTTGCTCAGCTTTGTTCGAGCCAATGACTAATTTCTGCAGTGTTTTCCTAAAGTTGCGCCATTACCGCATACGCCATTTTGAGTGATAATGATCTACAGCTTTAGTCAAATGAGTAAAATAAGTCAATTGCGTTGACGTTAAGCCGTCAAAGTTAAATTGATTCGACGCAACTGGGTCGAGTGGTACGAAATGTAAGAAATTCAGTTGACTCACTGAATATTTGACTTTGCATTTGATTTGCTTGGGAGAAATAACTGCAATGTTGTGAAGTTGACATTTTTGTTCTTTCTACTTAAATATTCGTAAATGAAAAAAGTGAGTGACCATTCATCATGTGTGCAGTGAAAAGACCGGAAATTACACACCCACGACGCGGTTCGATTTCCGTTCTGTGCTTATTATAATACGAACTTACTCTCTTTGTCAGACGAGTTATTTCTTTGTTTCACTTACCTACAACACACAATTCCATTTATTACTAATACAAATATTAATATGTAATCAATTCTTGTTAGGTTATTAAAATACAGACGTGGTAGGAATTACAGAAGTCGATAGATAGAATAAATGTCACATGGCCTTGTCATTCCTTTCAATCTCTATTTCTATCTATAAAAAAATTAGCCAAGTGCATTGTGACTTTATATAACTCACGAACAACGAGAAATAGAACATTAATATAAATGGAAACTGTGAGGACTAATTAGATTTTAATTTGTATACAGTAAAACCTCAGGACCCACCTCAAGTGTCCACATTTGAGAACTGGGACATATTTTTACATAAAGGTTTTGATTAATTGTACTACTAAAAATGTTTCTTACTGACTTTTTAGAGCGGCATCTATCAAAGAAAAACACACGTGTTGTAAGTAAGACAAAGTAGAAACCACCACGTAGATAACTCGTTTTCTTTTCGGGTTGCAAGTTGCAGGGCACACATGGATGGTGAATGTGCTAGGTGTCCACATTTGGGAGGGTATAACTTATGTACTTTAAATAGGACACTGCCGGGACCCACCAAAAGTGTCCACAATTGGGAGGTGTCCATAAAACGAGGTTTTACTGTATTATCATCAGAAGTTTTCAATAATGTAGTGTTGATATAGAATATTAAATTACTAGTCAACTGAAAAAAATGGGATTCGAACCCACGCCCTCTGGCTATGTGTTCCACCTGTCTCTTTCTCCTTATCAATGGAGTTTTAACTTTAAAACAATACTAATTACACAGTGGGTGACTCAAAAAGGCGCTTGGTTGATTCTAGTATAGAAAAATTCGTAATTTTTTGCTTTATTTTTTGCCATCTT
>JAODVP010092536.1:0-11984 GCA_025400035.1 Tetradonia laticeps
TAATGACCGGCCATTATGTATAATGCCCAATTTATCACTTGGTCCATAACATATACAACATGTATATAAACCGCGTCAAGGCTACGTCGTGTACACTAAAATGCGCACTACGCCGCTGCATCAATATTGTTCAAACTGAACATATCTAGTAGTTCATGATCTAAGGTCGCACCAGTCCAACTTTTCGTTTTTTGCCGAACTAATACGAAAATGCACGCACAATTTTGAAACAGTGCAAATTGTTGGATTTAAATAGAAATATTTACCCATATACTATTAGATACCGCACTTCGAATAAAATATGTGGCTAACGTTGCAACTCATGAATTTGTCAAATTATTTTGTAAATTAATATAAAGATAAAGCAAAATGACTATAAAATGGGCGCTTATTCATATTATCCAAAAGCCTATTGAATAATAATATATTAATCAAATATTTTAAATTTTCAGCAATTGTGCGTATTGGAAATAACCAGTAAAGTTAGGTTTGAAAATTAAATCTAAACGCTACATTGATCCGTTGAAGATGACATTGGCCATCATTGCTCCAAAAAATTGTGAAGAGTTAACCGCTGACGAGTGGCATATCTGCAAGGATTTGTGCACAATTTTACAGCCATTCGAAGAGGTCACGCGGCATATGAGTGGTGAGCACTACATCACAGGAAGCCAGGTAATTTCTATTTGTACGTGGTCTGAACGCGGTCCTGGAAAAATTGTGCCATACGCAATTTTCGCATGATTCGATGACAACTGTCGTAACAGGCCTCCGTAAGTCATTGAACACAAGAATGAAGCATGTGGAGTTCAGCAAAACAATTGGGATGGCGACTATTTTGGATCCACGATTTAAGTTGCTACAATTCAGCCACCGAACTGCTGTTGACGAGGCGAAGAAGCATCTGCTGGGATTTCTGGAGAAGGAGGTAGGACAATCCGGCAACGTGGATGAAACTCCTTCAGCACCTTCAGCTATGTTCCAGGCAGCAGTCAGCCCCCAGCAGCATGCACCTTTTTCTATTTGGGATGAGTACAACGCAGTCATGACGTCAGTTGCAGCAATAAGAGGTAAATAAGTTCAATTTTGAAAGTTATGTAGAGTTGCTATTATACGAGAGGAAGAAATAATGTTGGTTTTCGTTAGCACCTTGAATTCAAATACTATTTTTACTTGCATGGACTTTAGAGATCAACTTTATATATTTCTCTTGAAAGATAATCAGTTAACGAATAGATTAATCATTAGTGGAGTTTTCTCTACAAAATTAATTTAATCTTTGAGGATCTGTCTCAATGCCTGGATTTTTTCAGTGCCATAATCACTAATTATTATTTCTATTATTTCAGGTACAGCTAAATCAACGGCCATTGCGGAATTGGAGCGCTATTTGCAAGCGCCGTATCAACACCACGATGGTAATCTTCTGCAATGGTGGGAACAGAATCAGTACATTTACCCCAACATCGTAAAACTGATAAAGAAACAATTTAACGTTCTTGCTATATCGGTCCCGTGTGAGCGGATATTCGCCAAGGCAGGCAACATGATCAGCGACAGAAGGACGCGTCTCTCCATCAAACATGTTCAACAATTAGTATTTTTAAATCAAAACTGTGATGTTATATAAAATATGATAATAAATAATGTTAACATCTACACTTTTACACCGATGTTTTGCTAATATTTAATTTCATATATTTCTGTTGCATTTCCATATATAAGTGCATAAGGCATTTAAACACTTCTGATTAGAGTAGCTTTTTTTAGCTTGTATCAAAGCTGTTGCGAGCTTTCGAAGAAGTCACATAAACACTAGAAATTTTCAAGCTACATATTTCATGCCAAGGCAATGTAGCGTTTAGATTTAATTTTTAAACCACCTCAGTCGCTCTGTATCAGAGCATTGATATGTCTCGCCCGTCGACACAGGACGACGTTATGATGAGAACTCAATGTTGCAGTTTGAGCTGAGAACAGTGGCACAACGCCAAATTGACGCATCGATGTTCTATGTCGCCGGGGGCATAGAGCCCGCGCGTAGCTCGTAACTTGCCCAACTTCTCCTGACCAGGGAAGCACAGGGAATAGCGATAGCAGTTAGATGTACCTGTGTTACACAAACTGCAACCAAGAGAGCAGTGTAGCACCGCCGCGGAGAGTAGATGGCAGGAAACTGTGGTGCCTCGATGAAGCACAGGTGCGTGCACCCACCATATACACACATCATCCGGTGGTGGATGTATGTGACGCCATGATGCACTAGTTGCGGGCGAAGCATCCTAGGACAGATGACCAGCGTTCGTCTCTGGCGCACCCAATGGTCAATACAGTCGCCTAGGAGACGATGGAGTGTTGTGTAACTTGACAGATCTGGCAGAGGTCAGAAGTGGGAGGAAGGGATTGGCAAACGCATTGCGAACCAACTACAAGAAAACCACAAGCTCCTGGAGGAGCTACACAAATCTGTCTCGGAAAATGCCTCAGTAAAAAGATCAGCGGACTCATCTGGAAACGCTCAAATAGGGGGACGCCCCTAAAAGAGAGTCCGCATATAAGGTTGCTGGTCCAGTGAACAGCTCGAATATGAAATGGCAGTCATAAAAGACACAAAAATACAAAGGGACAAAACGACAACAGTCACGAAAGGCTATAAACTGGTAAATGCAAGAAAATGTCATGTCCGGACCGAAAATACTGTAAAGGACGCGCGGCTGGCGGATAGCCATAAAACGCAGAAAAAGCAAAATACAATGTCGCAGATTGAAAACAATCTCCGTGAGGGTCCCAGCAGCGCTGGGGAATCCCTTCCATCTTCGGATGGCTGCTCCTCGGTTCCGGAGTGAGCAAGAAACTGCGTCCCAAACGCAGTGAAAACGCTGCCAAATCATCTCGAAGGGGTCAATGCTATCGCATACGCATTAGTAGACCCTAGCGACAAGAGGTCGAAAAAGAACCTTTCCAAAGCTCTTCTTGAAGCGATTGGATGCTCTATCCAGCATATCATGTTGACATGGAGGTGCTACGCTCGAGGCTGAATGTGCAGCCGCTGAAGCCGGAAACACCGAAACGATCAGTTAAGTCTGTGCACGCTCCATGCAAGCCGGTAAATGCAGCAGCGGCCCTGAAACAATAACAAGCCAGGCAACCAAGGCCACCACTCGCGCGCAAGCAACGGTGGTGATAGAGGCAGCTGATGATGGCATAAATTGTGAAGAGACGCTTAAGCGCCTCAGAACGATTAAACCCCAAGAGGAGGGATTTCAGGTCGTCCGGACTAGAGCCCTCAAACGTGAAGGAGCAGTGGCAGTACAACTGACCACAAGCGAAGGAGCCAGCAAACTGAGGTCGGCGGATCTCAAAAAGCTGGGCCTCCAAGTACGCAAAGAAGAACGCCTCAATCCAAGGGTCATTGTCTCCGATCTCTCAACGGATATGAAAGACGAGGACATAGTAAACCTCCTCCACACGAGATTACTCGGAAAGAAGGGAGGAAGACACCTCGCCTAAATATGCAGGCAACTGTCGCGTTCCGACTGGGGCGCGACGATGCCAAGACCCGCCACTGTGTACTCAACGTGGATGGCACGAGTCGAGAGATGCTAGTGAAGATGGTAAGAGTCCACAATGATTGGCCAAGTCACAGGGTACGTGACTTCATTAAAGTTCTGAGATGCACGAAATGCCAAGGTTTCAGGCACTCCACGAAGTTCTGCCATTCTAAGGTAGACGTGTGTGGCCACTGTGCCAGCCCACACAAGCGAGCAGATTGCGATAAGAGGGAAGAGCAGCCGAAATGTGGAGCTTGTGTCCTAGCGAAACGAGCCCACAATCACGCAAACGGTGGAAGGAATTGCCCAAGTTACATTGCGGCAAAGGAAAAGCTCATTAGTCAAACAGACTACGACCACGCCTACACGGTCAACCCAACACCCGTACGCGAATAATGACGCTCAGAACTCTGCAATTAAACTGCGGAAATGCCTCATCTGTGCTCGACGAGTTGAGACACAGAATAGAAGAGAAGAGAATAGACCTCTTACTCTTGCAAGAACCCTACACCGTAAAAGGTAAGATCCCCTTCTCAATGAAAACGCTCCAAGTGACTGGCGATGCGGCACGCCCTATGGCGGCCATCATCGTGGTCAACCCGAAACTTACAGTATTGAGAATAGCGGAGCACACAGATGCACATTTTGTATGCGTAAGGATAACTTGTGGCAAACATACTAGTCAGTTCATACTGGCAACACGGAGACGAACGAGGCCCGTACGTGGACAAACTATCCCAAATCATTAGCGACTTCAAAGGTGAACGCATCATCATCTGTGCTGACGTAAACGCACGATCTGACTTGTAGTATTCGGGCACCACCTGTGAGACCGGGGAACGCATAGAAAGCGATATAATAGACAAGTTGGGCATGTTTATCATAAATGAGTCAACGAATCCATCGACATTCTCCAACATCAATGTAACACTGGCAAGTTCAAGGGCCGTCAGGGCAGTTCGCGATTGGAAGGTAGAAGATGCGAGGTGGTGCTCATCTGACCACTGCGCAATCACCTTTGTGATTGGCGATGGGAGTACTACTAAAGCAGAAACTACCGAAAGCGCAATCCGGTACCAGTATCGGAAAGCGAATTGGGGAGACTTCCAAAAGGTAGTCTCCGAGAGCCTCAAAGGCTTCGAGCAGTAGAGGAACGGGTAAATCGGTTGGAGGTTGCGTTTAGCACCGCGAGGGTAACTGCCCACCCACAGAGCAACGTCACAAACCTGTGGTGGTCGCGAGAGCTGACGAAACTCCAGCAGGAGCTAGCTAGATCTCGACGACGGGCGCAGCAGACCAACGATCCCGCGACAAAGCTGACAGGTGATGGAGAGTATCGAGAGCTACGCAATCGGTACAAATCCACGCTGCGAAGGGCAAAACGTAGGAGTTTTCAGAGGTTCGTTGAGTCGACAGCAAATAGTGACCCCTTTGGGCTCTATTACAAGCTGGAGCTCGGCAAACAAAAGACAGCATTTAGTACAGTGGAAACAGCTGGGGGAGCAGCCAGGGGCACCATTCAAACAATCGTCGACACCTTAATGGTGGATGACAACCCAAGCTCAGACTCGAATGTCCAAGCAGCGGAACGGGAACAGTGGCAAGCTACGTACCACACTTCGGAAAACTGCGAAGCATTCACCGAGGATGAGCTTGATGAATCAGTGAAAAGCCTCAAGAATGGTAAAGCCCCAGGCAGAGACGGCATTATTGCGGAATCTGTCAAGGCAACCTACCCAGTAACCAAACCGTTAATGCTCAAGACGTACAATGCATGCCTGGAAACATCCGCGTTTCCAAGAAATTGGAAAAAGGGCGACATACTAGAGAAGCCGGCAAAGGATCCCAGCGACCCAAAGAACTACAGGCCAATATGCCTACTCCCAGTCCTTGGAAAGGTACTGGAAAAGCTCATTGTCAAAAAGCTTGGCACCAGTCTCGCCTACATGACATCCGAATCCCAATACGGCTTCACAAGAGGCAAATCCACGGAGCATGCAGTAAGGGCACTGTATGAATTTTGAGAGGAAGCGAAATAAAGTACGTATTTGCAGTTTTCGTCGACATAAGTGGCGCCTACGACCACTACTGGTCTGGTGGTCGGCCATATTTAAAGCACTAAGGAAAAGGAAGTGCGCACAAAACCTGTATGAGCTCCTCCAGAACTACTTTACGGGTTGGGAAGTGGAGTACAGCAGGCAGGGAGTGCGGTTAGTATGGGACCTCGTATTCGACGATTGTGACCCCCTCGGAGACAAGCAGATAGATTTTGCGGACGACAGAGTCATACTGCTGGCTGGAAACTCCAGAGCAGATCTGGAGAGGAAAGCCCAAATCGCTGTAGACAAATTGGCCTACTGGTGTTCATACAATAAGCTGACTGTGTCAGCATCAAAAACCTCTACCATGATGCTGAAAGGCAAATTGGACAGAGAGCGTCGACTAATTGTAAAATTGGGAGACCAAAAGCTCAAGTGTGTAGCGAACTTCAAATACCTTGGGGTCACACTCTCTGAGGGCTTATGCCCTATGGGTCACGTCCGAGCTGTGTGCGACGAAGCAGGACGAAGAGAGTAATCTACCGAGCATTGGTAGAGCCTATGTGCAGATACTGCGCAGCCTGGGGCCAAAACCTCAAAACGCATGCATGCAGGAAACTGTTAGGGGCCCAAAGAAGAATATTGGTGTCGATAACCCGGGCGTATTCAACCACGTCAGGCCATATCCCACCAGTATTATGTGGTGTATTTCCCGTAGATCTGCTCATCGAGAAACACAACCTAAATTACGCAGAAAGAACGTGCAAACTAGAACCCGTAAAAGCCAGTCGCAAGTGGGAACTGGAGCAATCTGTCAGAGGTCAATGGCAGCTCCGATATGCAACAGAGGTTAGCAATTCATTCGAAGGCTTTGGCCGTCGATTGAGGAGCGGCTGCAAAGTAAGTATCTCCCTGGAAGGAGTGTCTTCGTAATGCTCACGGGACACGGACCCTTAAGGGAGTACTTCGCACGTATGGGAATGAAGGACTCGTCACCCCTATGCCCATGCAACAATGGGGAGGTACAAACGATAGATCACACGATCTTCCGCTGTGCTAAAACCGAATCTATCCGAAGCTCGCATGAACCTCTGGTGCGCCTTATGGAGACCAACAACTGGTCAGAAATAAAGAACAGCGAAGGATACGAACTCCTCTATCGATTCTGTGAGCAGACCCACGCGGTTCTCCTCGGAATTGAATGATAGTAAAAATAGTCAGCCTCCACGCGGCTAGGGATGGAAACTAGAGTGCGACTCGTATTACCGACTCGCGTCTCTAGGCGAATGGCTATCCACACCGGTCAAAGGCCGCCCGGCCTAGGTACGATGTTAAACCCTAAAATGCACAGTTATTCGAGACGCAAATGCTCAGAGCTTGCTGCAGCCAAAGCAACCAGCAATTAGTTCAAAACACAGACCACCGCAGCACAAGACTTGCATGTGGTCAACACGCGCAGTCGCTGCGTTGCGCCACACAAGGGAAAGAAGGAAAACTTGCAAACACCCGGCTATCGAACACATTTTGGTAATGTCGTAATGACCTTACCTAGGCGGGGTGGGCGGTGCAGACCACACGGCGTCCACCCCTAAAACTAGCCATGAAGCTACCCAATCCCGGAACACCAGGCAAAGGATGCTATGACTAGAAACATGTGTGGTAGCAGAGTGCGAGAGCACCCTGCGAACCGTAACTAGTCAAAGGTGAAAGGAGAGATCCGATCGACACTAGTACCGTCCCAGTGAAGCATGAGTGCCACCAAGGGATGGGATGCCCTATTGCCGCAGGCAAAGAAAAGCGCAATGGTAGCTCCTGCCTGTCGTAAAAGGCGACTAAAAGGACAGCGGCAACGACCTTGGCAAACGACTCTGGAGGCTTGCGAAGCCGCACATTGCATAGTATGACAAATACCAACGAACAGTTTACTGAGCAGAGGAGGGATACCTCAACTCCGGTACGTGACAGGGATTCGGTTGCAGGTCCCGGCGAATCGCCATCCAACTACTGCAAGGCCCCAATTGACCAGGTTGGGAGCCAAGTAAAAGCTACTGGCAATTGCGAAAGCAAACTACCCATTAATTTGGAGGCGATCCACGCAGTAGCAATGGCTCTGGTGGATCAAACGGACAAAAGGTCCAAAAAAGAACATTCAAAGGCCCTGATGGAGGCAATAGGTGAGGTACGAGAGGCAATACTGAGGCATCATACCGAGATGGAGGTCTTAAAGGCGAGGCTGTTGGCTCAGCCAAGCACAAGTAGGACAGAGGAAGCAACAAAGCCAGCGCCCACAAAGCAAAGGCCAGAAAACGCCGCGGCGGCCCTGAAGAAAGGACTGCCAGCAAAAGCCGGCACGATAACGAAACAGGCGACCAAAGCCACCACCAGAGCGCATGCGACAGTGGTGTTCGAGGCGTCTGAAGACGTATCAATAGTGAGGAGACGCTTAAGCGTCTCCAAACAATAACACCTGATGACGAGGGCTTCCAGGTCGTCCAGACCCGGGCCCTCAAACGAAAGGGAGCTGTAACGGTACAGCTCTCAAACGGAGAAGGAGCCAACAAGCTCAGGTCAGCAGACCTCAAGAAGCTCGGACTTCAAGTCGGAGCCGAGAAAATACTCAGTCCTAGGGTCATCGTCACCGATATCCCTAGTGACATGAAGGACGAGGAGATCATAGAACTCCTGAAATCCGAGGTTGCTCGGAAAGAAAGAAGGAAGGACCCTCGTCCAAACACTCAGGCAGGGATCGCGTTCGAACTTGGACGCGAGGGTGCGGAAACTCGGTCCTGCGTTCTAAACGTAGACGGCACGAGTAGGGAAACGTTAGTCAGGATGGAGCGTATCCATAATGGCTGGCGGAGCCACAGAGTGAGGGATTTCCTGAAAGTCCTCAAATGCTCGAAGTGTCAAGGCTTCGGACACACCACCAAACACTGTCACGCAAAGACAGAAGTGTGCGGCCACTGCGCTGGCCCACACAAACGAGGCGAGTGGGACAAAAAGCAAGAGGAAGCGAAGTGTGGCGCTTGCATCCTCGCAAAGCGAGCGCACAACCATGCCAACGGAGGGAGACATTGCACGAGCTACAACTTGGCAAAGCAAAAGTTCCCGAGTCGAATAGACTTCGACCGCAATTGTCCGATTTCATTAGGAATAGGCGATGCGAGCACCACCGGTGTTGACACAACCGGAAGCGCGCTACGGTACTTGTATCGGAAAGTGAATTGAGGGGGCTACCAAAAGGTGGTCTCTGAGAGCCTCCAAGGCCAGAACCAGCAACCCGTTTACAGCAACACGTCACTAACCCGTGGTGGTCGCGCGGAACTAGCTAGACTCCGCCGACGGGCACAACAGACAACCGACCCTGCAACAAAGCCGATACGTGATGGAGAGTATCGAGAGCTCCATAATCGGTACAAATCCACGTTGCGAAAGGCAAAACGAAGGAGTTTCAAGAAGCTCGTTGAGTCGACGGCGAATAGTGACCCATTCGGGCTCTACTACCGAGCTGGAGCTCGGCAAACTACGGCAAAAGACAGCGTTCAGTACTGTAAAGGTAGCTGGAGGGACAACCAGTAAAACGCTTCAGGACACCGTTCAAACAATCATCGACACCTTCCTGGTAAACGATGACCCTAGCTCGGACTCGAATGTCCAAGCAGGCGAAAGGGAGAAGTGGTACGCGACTTACCATGAACCGGCAACCTGTGAAGCAATCACAGTGGAAGAGCTAGACGCATCTGTAAAAAGCCTCAAGAACGGCAAAGCTCCAGGCAGACACGGCATCATCGCCGAAGCCGTCAAGGTTGTCTACCCGGCAGCCAAGATGTACAAGATGTACAACGCTAGTCTTGAAACCTCCACGTTTCCAAGTAATTGGAAAAAGGCGACCTAGTCCTACTAGGGAAGCCGGCATAGCGACCCTAAGAACTATAGACCGATATGCCTACTTCCAGTCCTTGGGAAAGTTCTGGAAAAACTAATAGTCAGGAAGCTTTACAGCAACCTGACATATTTAACATCAGACTCTCAATACGGCTTCACAAGGGCCAAGTCTACGGAACACGCGGTGTGGGTACTGTACGATTTCGTTAGAGAAAGTCAGTCGAAATACGTCTTTGCCGTATTCATCGACATAAGTGGCGCCTTTGACCACCTCTGGTGGCCGGCCATTTTCAAAGCCCTCAGGTTGCGTAAATGCCCGCAAAACCTATATGAACTACTCAGAAGCTACTTCACGGATAGGGAGGTGGGAGTTCAACAGACAACACAGGGGTGCCCGCAGGGATCAGTACTTGGGCCCATTCTATGGAATCTAGTATTCGACGACTGCGACCCTCTAGACGACAAACAGATTGACTTTGCTGACGACAAAGTCATACTGATATCAGGAACCTAAAGAGCAGACCTAGCACAAATTGCTGTGCACCGACTGGCCCAATGGTGTTCCGACAACAAGCTGACATTGGATGCGTTCGCAGTTTGGCGCTTTGAGCATGGTTGGTCGTTCGTGTAGACGCTTTCGTAGCGCCAAAAGCGTGAGCGTGACGTCACTGTTTACGCCACTCCTCGCGATTTGCACGCTCACGTATGCTAAACACGCTAACAACGCTTACAGCGCCAAAAAAGCTGCCCGTACGCTCCGAACGCATTTGTTAACCTAACTATGCCAGTAGAAGGTGAAGGATATAATGTTTGCAAGGAAGATGCATTAAGAATCGAGACAAGTATGCATATTGTATAAATAGTGATTTTCAATATTCATCCATATATTTATGTAATTTCAGACTAAAACAGTGAGATTATTACTGTAACGACGTGCACAGAAGAGGCACTCTTCAAGTGGTCTCAAGAAACCATTCTTCTACTTATTGAGGAATGGCGAAAAAGAGAAAATTACGTTCCTCAGAAGAAAATGTGGCTGGAAATTAGCATTAGACTAAATGAACACGGACACAAAGTGACTGGGCCGCAATGTCAAACCAAATTCAATGGAATGAAGCGAACGTACAAATCCATTAAGGACCACAACGCCCCGGTCAGGTGCAAATCCACGGAAGTGGGTATACACGTCCGTGATGGAATCGCTGCTTGGCGAAAAGCCGTATATGCACCCAGTTGCATTGGCTTCTTCAACAGATACTGATTGTGAGAGAAACGTCGGCCAAGCAGTTACGCCAAAACGAAAACAAGCTAGCTAGTTGCGTTCGAGCTGTCATAGTGTCAACAACTCATTTCTGAAGATGGCAAATGAGACTTTGCCGAAACGTCAAAATCATGATTCTTCTCAGAACCACAATCTGACAACGCGGAGAAACACCCGAAAAACAGAATTTTCTCACATTTCAACTCGCGGCAACCTCATAACTCTCATATTTCAATAATTATAAAAGAAAACACTGACCTAAAATGCATTTTAAACACGCACACATGAACCTATTGAAGCCAGTCGTAACGGGCCACAGACCCCTAAGGGAATACGTTATACCTGCTAATAACTTCAACTGCGCACTTTACGCATTTCCTGCTTGCGAGCAAAGCTCAGCACGTTGTCTCTAATTTTCTCTTTATTATTCCTCTGTAGAAATGTTCATCTATACTACGGTAATTGGGCAGACAAAATTGCCATGCACGTGTTTCCACGGAATGTAGACGTTAAAATGGCTTTTAAAAGCACGTGTTTTTTCAGCGTTACAACCAGTGGGTACATTTCGTGGGCAATGCGCTAACGAGCCGATGTCCGCAAACAGAATCCTGCATGCCGGGCACACTTCAGTCCTCAACAGATTTTTGAGAATGAAAATAGCCGAACAAATCTGTTATTCAATGCTATCCCCGACCAATGCAGCCAGGTAAAAGATATGCATTGCTATTGATTTTATAATTAATAACAATAAATATTTGCAAACAATTACATTTTGAAATTTGTATACAAATGCCACATTTCTGGAGATGCCTGCCTGCTACATCATACAGCCCCACACACTATATCCCTGCGTACAAGTATGTGAAACCGTACCGTTTTTCCTTCAATTTTAATTAATATTTTTCGCAGGTTCAAGCTGTGACAATAGCAGCCAGCCCGTCAGCCCAGCACCTAGTCCATTAAAGAGTAGCGGCCTAGTACACACACCACGCACACAGTACACAGGTACACCAATGCTCCCTCACCACGGCGCGAGCAACTAGCCGTTTCCACTCAACACCACCAGTCTCAAGAGAGGGCACTGACAAAGTGTCCTCAACAAAACTTTGTCGTTTTCCCCTATATTAACAGAGGCTGACGCCAGCATGCCCGTGAATCTTAAATACGGGCAGTGAAACCAACGTTATAGTTTATGTCTGGAACACCGTGTCGCGTCGATCGCATTTTACGATCTTTAACGAAGTAATA
>JAODVP010092547.1:0-11981 GCA_025400035.1 Tetradonia laticeps
AGTAAACGAATTCGCGGTTTAACCGGACGCGTTATAAACGGTTTCCACTGTATTATGATTTGGGAACTTTTTTAAAACTATGTATTAAGTTCAAAATTAAGCAATTTTACATAGTACATAAATAAGATGAAGGAGCTTGGATGAAAGACGAAGGAGTTATGAATGTAAATAAGGAAAGTACAAACATAATTAATAAAATTAATTGGTTAATAAATTGAGGGAAATGCACTTCCAGACAATTTTTTCAATGTTACCCCTTAAATAATTCCTAATGTTTTCTCGCCTTTGTTCAGAAAAATTTTTGTTATATGGCAATTTTCTCCTCTATTGTCAAAAAAATGTTTTTCCCCGACTTCCCTCATTTCCCGATATGTGGTAACCCTGTTTGTAGCTCTCTCCATAATTTGAATTCAACAATTCCAACAATTACTTGCGCAGATCTATCGTAACCCCGTGTTTATACGTAAATAGATGCTTATAGATTAAGGATTTGTGAATTTACATATTTATCTCTGATTTCCCTGGAATCGAAGATAAAAGGCTCGAAAAAACGTTACTGTACTTCCTACGAGAGGTAGACAGGAACTTGTGTATCGTCACGCACCTATATACAAACACTTCAAAAATTTTGAACAAATAAGCAGAGCTTACGTTGAGTTATAACAATCATCGAATATTTATATGGTGAAATCTTGAAGAAACCGTTTAGAACTCTCTAATTAATGTTAAATTTTATGCAATTACTAAACTCTAATTAAAACTCGTAACAAGTAGCGTAAGGTAAGGTAAAGGAATAGTAAATTGGAGTACAGTTATCAAAGATGATTGGAATCGGTAAATTAAGTCGAAAAGCATGAAATAAAATGAATTACTCAGCAATTTCTGATCATTAAAATTCCTAGAATTATCATGTGTAACTCTTCCTTCAAATCTAAAATTAGCAACAGTTAAACTCTCAAAACGCTTTGAAATTGCAGCATCAACAAAACAATTTTCTCCTTACATTAGGAATTAAATTTATTTTTATGTATTTATGATACACATACTTTGTTTGCATGAAAATACCTTGAGTTGTACGATAGCTGACAGTATAAATAAACGTTATAAAAATACTCACCTATGTTTATGGAATAACAGCACAATGAGCCAAATTGTAAACAGGAAGGTGCCGGTGACTTCGCACATGTCGAAAGCCCATGGAATGTGTGGCACGTTGTCCAGGAAGATATCCGGAAGCGGAGGATACTTCTTCATATCAGGTACACGGTCGTGCACGATGACCATCACAAATGCAGTCACCCATGTGACAAACACCACATAGCAGAAGCTGAGGAACGCCTTGCCCATCTCCGGTTTCAGCCGAGTGACTCGGCCATCTTCAGACACAGGAGGTGACACTCTTTCGCTCTCGCAGTACTCACTTTCTGTTTTCAGCGCTGAATAACCAACAGCGTTCACAGCCACAGGGTGGAATACTTTGTGCTCACAGGAAGTCAGCCCCATCTGGGCTAGAGAAGAATGATTGTCTCTTTGGAGTGCTTTCACAGCAGTATACAACCGTTTGCGGTCGACAAGACACAGGCTAGTGAGAGGGGTCAATCGGAAGTCATCATCATTGAGTGCTAGCAGACACCGGCCATCCAGGAACTGGGTAGTGACGTTCTGCTCACCATGTACTGTTAATCCCAAAGATTGGATCCACAATCCTGCATCTTCCACAGACCAGTCTATTGTTGCTGTATCCTCCCAACACATATTGCCGCCGCAGAATGTGTTCTTATTGCTATTTGATTCGGTTTGGCTGAATGCGTGGAATGGTTAAGAGCGGGTGATTGTGTTGTACCGTTTGTAGCGTGTTTTGTATGTACCGCTAGGCGCACATGTCCGTCGCACTGGGAATTTGGCTGGCTACTGCGTGTTGCACGCTAATCGCAATTACATTTTGTAACGTACGCGCACTGCGGCCGCTCGCGTTCTTGCATTACGCGGTCCCGCGAACTAATCTACATCGGTCAGCCGGCGAGACAGCGCACGGGTGGTGAAATTCCTGGCACGGACATTCCTGCAAAACGTGTGACAGTTCTGCACCTGTCAATGGTGTCAAAAATGTTCTTCAAGTGATCAATTCATTTTTCAGAGAATCTGTCACATATCGTAAGATAGCACCACCTGCGTTATTCTAGCTGTTCCAGTGTGAATTGTGCTTTAGAAAAATGACATTCACCCCGTTCACCTATCTTCGCCGTCTGCATCTATCACTCATCATTTCATAAGAAATCTGAAATTATTTCATAACGAAACAATTATCTATAAATAAATTATGGATATCTATTAATTTGTACATTTAGGTTCTTAGTATACGAGCAACACTTGAACAACACACCATCCAAAAATGCACAGACACTGAATTATAATAGTCATTAGGAAATGCAATGAGACCTCCAAAAGGAAACAGATTATACTTGCTTTCAACAATAAAAACCGGAACTTTGCGATAATAGACTGACAAAAAAATCATCACTACAGTTAATAATGTCTTAGCTCCGTACTGTATCGCAATATTGTAGATGAAGTTATTGCCTGCTCTTTCAGAACTCTTTTCCTTGAGGGTTTCATCAAGGGCGTTAATCTTCCGCTGCAACTTCGAATATTTTACGAAATCTCGACTAATGTTGAGTGTTGCTTGTTCTTTAACTAATTCATAACGTTCGTCATAGAGATTCCTCTCATCTCTGGGTACTCGATTGAAGTATTTTGTAAGCTGTAAACAAAACCATGTACAATCGTAGTACTTGCACTAGAAACTTATACACTTACATATTTAGTAATAATGGATGAATGGACACTAAAGAAACCCATAAATGTTGTGACTAGAAATAAATACATCTTTAAAGGCTTTATAGATTAGGTTTATTTTGATAAAAACCAAATGACAGTTGAACATAACCTATGAAGTTAGAGTGAAACATTTTTGTACCACTGGTATAATTGTCAGCCGCGGCAAACTTTTACTAGTGGAAAATTTCAGATCATAATATCAATACAATATCATATCGTTTCGCTAATAATATAAATAGTGCTTTGTCTTTTGAACACTTCTTGTTAATTTATCTCAAGGTACAGTTGCTTTGCTTGTATTAAGAGAATTCATTTCTTTATTTCTTGTGATCGACTTTAAAAGCTTAGAAACTCACATTATTAGAGCTTTCTTTAAGAGTATATACTATCTACTACAATTAGTTTATAAAATAAATGATTACATATTTTGTGTTGCCCTTTATTAATTAGACACAATGGCTGAGGATGGATCTTGGAGACAAACAAATTTTCGACAGAATATTGTACAGAAAATGTATGTATTTCAACTGTTTTTAATGTGAAACAATATGTATATAATAATTTAATTTATTGCAATACATGAAGTGATGAAGCAATCAGAGCATCAGGTATGTCAATGTCCAGAAACAGTCTGGAAATGGAGAACCATGTCTTTCAAAAGGCTAAAAACAAGGAAGAATATCTGGGATTTGTGGCCAGACTAATTTTACATGTTAGAGAAATGAGTAAGTCTTAACTGAAATTTTATGCAACTTTTCAAGAGTTCAACAAATACTGATATATTTACTGATTAGATGCCAAAAAGGAAGCTGGTGGAGTAATGAACGGTGCTGGAAACCAACCAGGTCGTGGTATGCAAGACCCAATCAATGCATTACAGAATCTAGCTAGCCAAGGCAACGCACGAAACAATCAAATGATGAATATGGGTCCACAAGCAGGGAATATGGGACAACAAGTGTGCACTCCAAATGCTACGAATCTACTTCAAACACTGAACCGTGGGCCGAACCAGATAAACAACATGCCCGGAGCAGGTGGAATGCCGAGTAGGCCTCAAATGGGTATGGTTTCTAATGCAGGCAATATACCGAATCAAATGACACCACAAATGCAAAATGCCGGCATGAATCAGATGCCGAACCAAATGCAAAACATGCCAAATCAAATGCCAAACCAGATGTCAAATCAAATGGCAAATCCGATGGGTATGCCGCCGCAGATTCAAGGCCCTCCAATTATGGGCCATGTGCAGATGGTGCATCCCAAGCAGGAGATGATGATGAACGCACCGCAAAACGCAGGGTTTCAACGGAAGCCGGGTTTGCAGATGATGACACAAAGTCCTGGGGCACAATCGGTTCAATCTCCAGCAGGTATGAGTGCGCCGAATCCTAATCAGATGGTGCCATCACCTGCTCTGGCGCCGAGTCCTAGCTCTCAGATGAATATACAGATGAACACGCCAACCCAGCGTTCAGTGGGAATGGCGCCGAGTCCTTCAAGTTCTTTGAATACTCCTGGGCAGCCCAATCAGAGTCCTATGGGACTGCAGGATGAAGGGGCTTACATGCAGAAAGTTAGGCAATTGAGCAAGTACATTGAGCCGTTGAGAAAAATGATTGCAAGGATGGGAAATGAAGGCGAACGTGAGGAATTTTTTAAATTTTAAGACTAGTATTTTGTTATAAGCGGGCTAGTATATAATTTTTCAGTTTTCATTTTTTCAAATTAGTATATTATACTACTAGTTGTAATAAGTTATGAAATTTCATGCGAGTCTTTGTTGTAGACGTTGAAAAAACCATTAAAATGAAGAAGCTCCTCGAAATACTATCAAATCCTCAACAGAGAATGCCACTGGAAACATTGCTGAAGTGTGAAGTTGTCCTCGAGAAACTGGACTTCAAAAGAAGCGATGGGAGTGTAACAGCACCTGCGACAATTACTACTATTAAAGAACATCACATCTTCAAACCATTTATTGATGCAGTGAGCAATAATCTTCAATCACCATCGATTAACCATACTCTACATCGTACATTTGGACCTCCCTTGGAATCTCTATTTACTCCGGAAATAAAGTAAGTTATTGAGTTTAAACTCACAAAGGTTAAATTTACAATTAATTAAGGAAATATGGACTACGTATGTCTGTTTAAGTAATGTTTTTAACATAAGATAAAATTAATTGTTTTATATCCAGATTAGTTCCATCCTTAAAACGCAAAAGAATCGAAGAACCCATCACTGAAATTCCCGAAGTGTTGCAAGGTGAAATTGCACGATTAGATCAGCGTTTCAAAGTCTCAATGGATCCGAATCAACAGCCAGGTTCCAAAACAATTCAGTTGATCTGCTGGCTGGACGACAAGAACTTGCCTTGCGTTCCACCCGTGTCTTTCACAGTTCCTGAAGATTACCCGATGACATCCCCTAAGGTACACATGGCTCCGCATGAATACGAAGCTACGGAGTTTTTGGGAAAGGTTCAGACTGCTTTGTCAGCAAGAGTGAAGAAACTGCCGAAGCATGTTTCATTCTCACAGTTGCTGGATACTTGGGAGATGAGTGTGCGGCAAGCGTCAGCTCCCGTTTTCAAGCCAGTGCATGATCTAACGGTGTTGATGGGCTTATGAACCGTAAATAATATGCTCCAACTTATTTTAATTTGGTGTGCATTGCAGTAGATTCTAATATTAATAATATAGTTCGTGTTATTTTAAAGATTATTGGTAGAAATTTGACTTACTTTGCGCGTTCTTTAAATCTGTATACTATAAGCTATCGAAAAATTGTTTTCGGCATTATATTTGGCAGAATTTTTCGAATTGGTCACTTTCGGAAGCAACCCTTTCGCATACAACACCCGACTCTGCTGAATCGAGTGCTAAAATTCGTCTTCAGATCTTGTTTACTTGTATTTACATAGTTTTAGAGAAAACTTTATCTAAAACTATAAGGGAGAGAGAGAGATACGATTGTTACAATCGATTCATCAGGGTCTGGTGTGATCAATGTTTCTGATTCCCATGTGAAGAGACTCAAAATACGATTTCTTCAAAATTTAAGAAGAATATGTATGCATGTTGAATGCAAAATTTTAATACTCGATTCATATTTGTTTAACTTCTGGTTGTAATTTGTGGCGAATATCAATCTCTACAAATGTAGAGTTTTGCGTAAATCATTTATGGGATATGCAAATATACATATTTTTATAGTCGAATTATATTAACACATTTCCCGCTTATAATTACACAAAATCATCTAAAGCTATAAGAGGCAACCCAAGACTTCATATAGTATCTAGACCTGAGGCAAGCCTGCCTGGAAATTATGAAATTGCAGGGAAGAATGTTATGTTTCGATAAAAGTCGGGAAAAAATTGCGCTTTGGTAACATTTCTTTTATTTACAAGCAACAAGAGGCATGATGAGAAACATCATGAAAACCTTGTGAAGAATTTATTGAAACTAATTGTTCTCAAAGAAAGCTTTTAAAAAAGGTGAACGAAATTGATTCAATTGTCAGGGTAATCCAACGGTCCTTTCGGCGTTTCTCCCCCAGATTTTCGTAAAAAATTATTAAACATCTATACAGTAGAACTTTGATTAACCCAGGGAAACCTGCACACGCATTTCGAATTCTACCTCTCCCAGAACCCTAAGCAAGCCGTTTTTATCGACTTACAGCGGCATTTCGGCGAAATCAAAGCAGACAGTGAGGTGCGCCCAATTATGACTTCCCAAGTCTGCGCAATGTTAGAAATTTAGTTTGAGTTGGTGTCAATGACTATCCTTCAGTATCATCTAACCGCCCATCGTGATAGTACGTTCAAGACGGAAAGGCATTTATCATTAACAGAAAAGATTTCAATCATTCAGTCAGAAGTTAGAGAGAGGTGCCAATACAACATTAGCTGCAATATATAATGTCAAATTGTCGGCGTTCCGAACATAACAAGGAACAAAGATGTAATTCCGAATTTGCATTTTATGAGGTGTAAATGGGTCCGATCATGCGGATTTTTGATTTTCCGAACGTGGTACGGTCTCAATTAATCCGTTCTACTCTTCTTTCTTTCTGTAATTTGAATTTCGAATGCACGATCGGAATTAGTTTCGACCTTTGACTGGTAATCGATTCTATATCGATAATTTACTAACGATTATCTTGTTTACGGGACCAAAACGCGTGAAGTACAGGAAGCAATCGAAGTCATTGTACTTTGTGTGTCGTCACGCTCGTCTTGTCGCCAAGCAATCATGATTATAAGAACTTTTTCTTCAAGAACATGGGAAATGTAGTTGACAAACTATTTAAGAAAATGGGGGTGTTTTGTATATTTTCAACAAATGTAAATTATGAGAAAATTTCGCTAATGGAAACGCAGTATTACAGTGCTGCCACTACAACCCAATGTTTCCTACAAACCGCACGGATAAAAAAAAGTGTAAACACCCTCGAAACACCTACATATGTATGCACGATATTATATTGTACAGTCCTATTTGTATTGTCCTACGGGTTAATTGTCTCTTGGCAACAACAAGCTCGTGGAGTGCCAGTGCAAGCAGGAAAGACAGCTAAATGGTCAACATGGCATCCTTCCTGTTTTTCCCGGACATGCTGAAAGCCGTTTTCCGCTTGGTGGCCTTCATACAGAGAGATACAAACAAACTCAACAACATAATTATCCATTATACCAAACTACACTTATTTCAAAAGATATAGTGCCGTACACATAGATCATCCTCTCGCAAAAGTTGTGGTTTCCGTACCCAGTTTGCTAATTTATTGTTCGGAGTTCATTGTATATATGAATGTTTACTACTGTTCTTATACTTCGACTGGCGTGGCGTAAGTTCAGTCGTGGTCCGGGACACTCCGGACGGTTGGCAGCGTTCGAATAGTCGTTAGTCGCGAGTTGGAAGTCTCCGCCGGCGTACGAACGCAAAAACAACACTTCGCTATTGTAGTTCTAGTTCTTCGGCTCATAATCCGTCACTCCCTGTATCACAACCGGGAAAATAGGGTGCTGCAAGTGCAGAATTAATTAAGCTGCATACCTTTCGCTTCATTAACGTAAGTACTTACGATATTAATTCACGTTGTTTGCATGTTGCTTTGATAAAAAAGATGGAAATAATTTATTACTTCTTGTTTCGTATATTTCTAGTTTTTTTAGAAATTGTAGATATAAAATGTAATAAATTAGTTCGCATCGTTTAAGGCATTGTTTCTTTTATTAAAAGCGAGTAAATTCAACTAAATCAAAAAATAGAAAGCAAATTAGCACTTGATAACGAAACACAATTAATTAATTGAGCGAATAAATTTCCATCGCATGAATATTGCATATTAAAACCACAAATCGCTGAAACAAGGAATTTCATAATTTTAAAGAATAATTAATTATCATGAAGGACTATTTATCATAACAATAGTGTTGTGAACACGTTTAACTCGTCATATTTGTTGCCAGTAGCAACGACTTTCAATAAATACATAAACAACCCGTAAATGGTTTCATCGACGCATTGTGCTAACACACGATGTGAGGCGCCAGTTTTATCTATTTGTATTATCACTACGTAGTAAAGCGGGGTGAGTTGGGCCATGGAGGAACATGAGTAACCTGATTGGTTTAATAATATTCGTAGGTATTCACTACGCACTTTTGGACGCCCTGAAATTTCATTTTGGCCAAAAACTTGAATGTTCCATGTAATTTTTCGGTTGTTCATTGTTGTGTCTGGAGAATTCAGACAAGTTATCATTACATATTATCTAAATACATACATATACACGAATGTAATACATATTTGGCACTATTGGCTTATTATGGAATATTGTTCTTTTTCTTCACATATTTTAGAATTAATATTCATTTATAGTATTTCTAAATCAAGTTTCGCGTGGGTAAGAATTGTAAACGTATGGCCTATTTGCTTGGATATATAGCCCGAACGTGTTTTCCAAACTAGAACAAGTACTTCGTGTACTTTGCAACAGTTTCTTTAAATTTTGTTGATTCAGGTTATTGAGTTTTACAAACCCTTGCAATTGCTTTGCCTAAAATTTCCGGAGGAAATACAAAATTAGGATAAATAAATAAATAGCAACATAGAAGCTATTGATAAATTGTAGTTGTCTTGCAAACATTGTTTTGCAAAATTAATTAAATCGTAAGTTTTGTAAAAGCATTAATTGTATCATATGAGGTCGAACCATTATTCACGCAATATAAATATATTTTTTTAAGAAATAGACTATTCCTAATTTGGGAATTATAAAAATTTACATATTTTCACATTAAAATTTGTAATTTTACCTTGATATAATTATATTTATATTAATTGTAAAGCACACTTCAAAATGATTTACGATTTAAAAGCTACTTTTACCATTAATTTGATGACTTTCCATATCTCTTTTTATGCAAAGTACTAAAAATAATAACTTTCATAAAAAATATTCTAATTAAATTTTAAAGTCACTTTAACCAGTGAATATCATGGCTTTAAAAAGTTCTAACATCATTACTGGTGTAGCGAATGTTTTTTTAAACGTATTAAAAATATTATCTACTCAGTCATTTATGATTAAAAAAAATTAAAGTCACTTTAGGGTAAAACGTCGTTTTTACTGAAAGTGCAAAGAGCATGTGATAAAAAAAATTCTTTCTCGTACTAAAAATTTCAATAACTCATGTTTTTAGCAAAATGTTATGAAATGTTCTTTGAACAACCCGAAGATCTGTGATTCAATTCCCGGCTACCACAATCTTTACATTGGTAATTTGAGGTTAGATAAATTTAGTCATAGTTGGGTTTTTCAAAGAACATTACATTATATCATGTTATCAATAACTTTATCCCTCCTAAATAAACTGAAGTTATAAAAATAATGCCACTCTTTATCATACTAGTCGTACTCCACTGTACGCCGCGTTCTCCGGTGTTGGGGCAAAATGAACCAAAACGCATTTTGAGCATTGTTCAAAATTACTTTGGGTCTTGTTGTATATCTAGTGAAAATTTATGAAATATTCGTATAATGAAGACACATAGTCATTTTTAAAAAATCGCCCATCTCCCCCCGCTTTCATCTATAGTAAACACGAAGCTTAGGTTCTGTTAGGTGTACTAGTGTCCCTGTATGATAATATGGTCGATGGACTGAAAAAGCATCAATTGCAAACACGCACAAAGTCAACCCCAACCTATTAACGAATGTTAATAATTGAGTGTTTTTTTACATGAGCATAACCTAAGCTAAGCTAATCAATAGTTTGCATTTGTTTTACACGTTTATAACGTTGTTTTCATACATACTTCAAACAAGATAAGTAGTACTCTCCTACCTGGTGTAAATAAACAAAAGACAAACAGTTATAATGGATCATTTAAAATTATAGTTTGAATAGTTGGCTAGAACAATAGTCCGATAACATTGTAATGAGTTATGACTACGTTCATACATATGGTTAATTTACGAGATGGGTAGGACCAACAAGTATCAAGATAATGCATCAATTCAACTTTTCGACGTTCCAGCATTGCTAAACGTTTTCATATGCAATATAACTTGAAAATAATTACGTCACGCACGCCTAGTTGGTTAAAAAGGTTAAAAATGTTCGATCCACATGACTTCACAACCACACGTAGAAAAACCCATGGGTCATTAGTGCACACGAGTGATATAAATATGTAAAGAAGACTAACATTAGTCCAATTACATTGTTTTACCTATTATTAATTCATTTAATTACTGTAATTCTCTTGTACATGTGTGGACATGTACATAAAAGTAAAAGTACGATGGTTGTTTCAAAAGTAAGTTACCCTTTTTTTTGTTCAGTTAACTATTTGATATTCGTACTGTTGTATTGGGATATAGGAGCCAAAAACAAATCATAATGCAGTAGGACCCATAAGTCTCCATCTTGATTGGAGTAGGCTCGTTCCTGGAATAAAAAAATAGTGTAATTTACTTTTGGAACAACTTTTAAATCAATTGCTTTATGCTTACCCACATACATCATATAACTGCATGAAAATGTGTAGAAACGTAACTTTATAGATATTTATTGATAATGTTTGCAATGGTGGTTGAACTATTCGCATAGAGTTGAATGTCCTCTAGTAAAATTTCTCTTCCATAACCAAAGTTTGCAATAATACATTCTAACAAAATTTAATTAGTAATTTTTTGATTGTGTATGTGGGTTTACCAAAGTATAAAATAATTATAATAGTCTATCTATTTGTAAGTACTTTCTAAAAATGTTGTTAATGTTTCGTTAATGACTTTGTGGAATAAAGAGTAAAGGAGCCCATTTGAACCTTCTAAATTATTAACTGCCTACTCTACGGCATCCATTCTTTCCATTCAAAATGTGTAAGAAGCGCCACGTGCTCTATACAATCAATATGATTCATTCTATTCAATCGATTGTATCCGACGCTTCCCATTTACCAATTCTTTGTGCTTTGCAAATTATAAAACGCATTAATTTGAAAGTGAAGGATTCAACATTTCCAAATTAATGCGTTTTGTTTGACTAAAGTTATGCAACCTTCAAGTTTCGGTGATTTAGTTTAGTTTGGTATGAAGTTCTATTGCAGTGAATTATGTATTAAGTTTACGTAAAGTTTATTACAACATAACATACTTTGATAATTAGGTATTACATCCGGCTCCAATTTATCTAGATAAATACTGTGTACAAATGTATTGAAAATTTGAACTACACTGAATTTTCCTCAAAAATTCTCAATATATTGTATATACCGTAATATGGTTTGAGTGAAATTTAGAAGTGTCCTAGGACTGTGCCAGGATCCCGTCAGGACGTAAAACTAAAAAAAAAATAAGTTGTCCGATCCTGTATAAACGCATTTGAAATCTGATTATTGTAGAATTATACAACTTTCCACAAGAAATGTGGTGGGATTTTGAATTTTTATCACTCTCTGAATTATTAATAGGTTAGAATTAGGTCTCAATTATTTATAGGTTAAATTCATGGGTCTTGCCAACTTTTTGAAGCAAATATTCAGTTAATATTAAGATTGAGAGTAGTTTTGGAAGTAAATTTTAACATTATAATTAATGAAATTTTATACTCCAAT
>JAODVP010092622.1:0-11971 GCA_025400035.1 Tetradonia laticeps
TATAAACTCACGATTTTCATTAATTAATTCTGAAAAAATAGAGTCATATCTGAATCCAATTTTTTCACAAAATATTCTACTAAATTTTCTGAATCTAAATCATACTGGCTTATCCGCCGCGTTTCACTTGTTCCCCAGAAATGAGCGACGTGTTATTATCGCATCAAGGAAAAACTGCCCAAGTCAACAAATAACAGACGCTGATAATACCATCCTTGATTAGCTTAGCTGATAATAGGCAAGTAAACACTTCCCCGTCGCCGGATTTATCACACTTATCGTCCGGGAAGCTATATCTAAGACATAATAATCATAAATGCCGTTTAAACATTCAATGTTACACATGCTTTTTGTTATTGTCACGGGTTTCGTTCTGAATCAACACAGCTGAATCAAAATAATCCCGAGATTAGGCTTTGTTTTGGTTCAACAATAGAATACAGAGTCAACATTTTCTTATTCCCAGATGGGAAGATTCACATTTATTATTACAACGAATGGCATGTTTCTTTCTAAGGCATTACTCGTGAATTTGCACAAAGTTAACAAACGTAAATTTTAAATACTTTATTTGTTTTTGGTATTTTAAGAAATGTGTTCAGGAAAAAACGTCCTGGTGGGTCAAATCCGACCCGGACCGCATTATGTATGCGCATATGAGTTAGACTTGGGAAGAGTGGTAGGGGGTCAACGCCCCCGACGCTAGACTAGTTTCGGCGCTACCCTCACCACTCCACCTACTATAAAACCACCGACGCACGCTGTGCGACGCTCAGTTTGTACCTCGCGCTCCAAGCGCACGTCATCCATGACACCATAGTTACAAAATACATTGATGTAGCAAATAATGATTAATCCTCTATTATCCTCTCCTTGGGAAACCTGGCATTGCCGTGCAGCTGACATATTGACGCAACAATAACAACGAACGTTCATGTTGCATCGGGCAGTCTACCCATTACCTTTGTCAATATAAATGTCGTTTCGGTTCCCAACCGAGGTGTTTCCAAGCGTTCGGTACGCGATACAGTATGTAAATCGCGTAAATAATGCAGAGCATGTCACGATATCCCACAATTGCAGGAACATGACAAGCAATACGTCCGTGAATTTTCTTTCTAGTTTTCTAGTAATGAACATTATACTTTAATACAAGCCAGGCCTTTATCTATAATTAGTAAGCAGGATAGGATAGAATACGATGCTATCTAATTGATAATTGATAAGCAGTTGATTGTCTCCGTTTCCTTTGCTGCAATAAACATAAAAGATAAGAATGCAATGATCGGTTTGACTTGGGACTTGGGCAATTGTGTCAGCTGGTAGTATGATTGTAGTCACGTAGGTCCTCCGCTCGAATCGATTACTAAATTAAATAAAACAATAACGAACGGGTAATAGGAAAATGAGTTTCATGTACGTATCGCATGTGGCCCGTTTTCCTATTTTTTCCAATCGATGCGCACTGCATACTGTGCGCTTCGGAAAATCCATACTAATGATCTGTGTCAACAGTTTTCTCTTTCTGTTTCGCTACCCTTTGTCTCGC
This sequence comes from Tetradonia laticeps, assembly GCA_025400035.1. Lineage (NCBI taxonomy): Eukaryota > Metazoa > Arthropoda > Insecta > Coleoptera > Staphylinidae > Tetradonia > Tetradonia laticeps. The sequence continues at coordinate 1,550 of JAODVP010092622.1, forward strand.
CGTTACTTCTCGTAATTGGCTGCATACTTGTATTAATAATTCAGGTATCTATACCTACCAAGCAGACTTTGAAGTTAAAAGGAAGTCGATTTTCTTCTAGGTATCGATTTTTGTTCAGTTTTAGCTTATTATCTAGAAATGCATTCAATGTACCTCCTGATATGTAAATAGATACGGTAGAATTTGGTTAAAATGGTATTTAGATGCGTTTTTTAACACAAATTTCGATTCTGGGATCTAGGGCAGACCTGAACCTGCCCAGAATGTGCACTTTTCATCAGAATTTCGAAGGCAACGCCTGCTCTCCTACTGCGCTTGAATGCCAAGCACTTGGGGAAACTAGAAATTAGCAGAGTGCACATTCTGGGCAGGTCTGATCTAAGGTATAAGGTTTTCACCTTGAAGTTCCAAATTGGTCACTTCCGTTTAGAACCAGGAGCCGAAATCCATACACAAACAACACAAGACCCTTCTGGATCGATTACTGAAAACCGTTTTCAGTTATTTCGTTCGGTTATACAAGGTCATTCGATGCAAAGCTTCAAGGAACAGCCTAAGGAGGTTTTTCAAAAGATTTCACAATAGATGCACCCACTCCCAAATTGTTTACAAGCCGTCAAAATTGCTTTACGTTCAATTTTAAAACGTACGCTTCGCTGTAGATCAAGTACTGACTGCTTTTCCCTTCATCCCTCTAGCTAGTATATTTCATCCCTTGCCCCCAGTTTACACCATCACACTGCCCTCTTCCCCGATGTCCTTCATACGGTCCTCTCATTCTCCCTAGGCTAGCTTCCCCTGGAAGCTTTGCATCGAACTTCAAGTCACCTTGTATAACGCCTTTGGTAACCTCTTGAAACTAGCTACAAAATGGACTAAAATCGAGGTGTTCTTTAAAAACTGCTTCCATAAGGAGGACCTACCTCCACCTAAGATTAAATTTTCATGATACATTGAAGTAAGCCCTACAACTTTGCTGCTAATATGTCACTTTTCCCTTTTAGATAGTCCCGGATATCGACAGAGAAACAATTTGTATAGACACACAGCACAAATATTCATATAGATACATAGTGATTGTGAGCGGTACCCTCAAGTGACTAAATCATTGCAATGGTCATAGTCATAGCTGATTGCGATATTGTCTTGTCAGTATGAGCTAGTCGATGATGAACGCTGGTGAGTCAAGAGCTTCCATGAGCAATCACCACCTGTTAAAAGGAAGACCGCGTGGCGTGAATTTTTAGTCGGCTGTTGTTTTTCGAGGTACACGGTTCCTTTCGCTTAGAATTAGTATATACCAGCCTTGTTTATGTTTCGATATATTGATATAGTAGATGATACATAGGAGTGTTGTTTGCAGGTGTGACGAGAACGTATGGCCTGCCGTCGCGGCCACAACAATGGTGAAGACGTTCCAGGCCTACCTCCCGCAATGCCATCGCACTTACTCGTGCATCCACTGCCGGGCTCACCTCGCCAACCACGACGAGCTGATATCCAAAGTAAATGCGTAGCCGCAAACTGAGAGTCCGCGGGACTGACGTTTGTTTTTGTTGCAGTCATTCCAAGGCAGTCAAGGCCGGGCGTACCTCTTTAATTCGGTGTAAGTGCCACAGGCAGGTAGAGACCGCGAGGAGGCTTACCTTCTTTCTGTGCAGGGTGAACGTGGGCTGCGGTCCTGCCGAGGAACGCGTCCTTCTTACTGGTCTCCACGCTGTTGCCGATATTTACTGCGAGTGTTGCAAGACGACCCTAGGTTGGAAATACGTAAGTTCGAATGAAATTTTGGGGTTCACAACACACCTAGGTAATTGATAATGTAATTATTGGTGATTTTGTAGGAACACGCGTTTGAATCAAGCCAAAAGTATAAGGAAGGGAAATTCATCATCGAGCTGGCACACATGATCAAGGAAAACGGCTGGGAATGATATCCCGGCGGGCTCCTCGGTTGATCTCACGCCGTGCGACCCGCCGGGGACAATCATGGCCGCTGCCGGAAACGCGCGCGGCGGATCCCGCGCGATCGGCATTGTAATTACTTAACATTGATAACACGATAATCATTGCGTGAATGCGTTTAAGGTCCTCACTATTTGTGTATTTGGGCGCGTGAACGAATGCGAGTGCTGCCGTTGCATCAGGAACGCACCGACGTGTATGGAGCGTGCCGACGAGGGCGCCAAACAATCAAACTTAGTAGGAATTGACGGAAATGGCGACGGCGAGCGTTGGATGTGTATATCCGATGCTTGGGATGAGCGGATTGCCATGTACGCAATCAGTTCGAATGGTTCGAATAGCGCACTACCTTCCGACGAAGCCTTGTTTACGATTACGACTTGTAAATAATTAGCTCCCAACGCGAAGCATGCTCCAGCTTCCACCTGAAGATGCGCATGCAAATGGATGCAGCAACAAGCGAATGTAACAAACTGTGGTATGAAACTGTGTTAATCTAAACCTATATATTGAAGCAAAAGTAAAAGTTTAAAACGAAGCAAACAAGCAAACAAAACAAAAGTCAAGTCAAAGTTATTAAAGTCTATTCTCAAAGCAAAGTTTATACTAGGATTAAACACTAGTGACGAATGCAATGCAGAAACGGGTCAAAGCATCACACACACACTCACCAAACATCGCAACCGGACTTACAAATCGCGGTACTCGAATCAGATATCTAATTTTTTACTCACACTGGTGCATTGACACATTGACGAAGGGGCGAATAAGTGCGGAGCAAACGTGTGCATGCCTTGAGTGAATCCATGGATGCTGATGAACGAGGATTTTTCATTTTTATTTTAGTTTATAAACCTGGATTATAGAGCGTACTATGACACCAAGAAAGTTGCATTGGTTACGCTTACAGTGTTGTCGCCAATGACAGACAGAAGGACAGATGTTATCTTTAACTTCGCATGTGAAAAGTTCTCGTTTATGCATATGTAGTGATATTATTCGAGTTTACGTTTAGTGCTTGTATATATAATCTTAGTCGCCACGATCGGCTAAACTCGGAAACGTTGCCAAACTTATTTTTTACTTTTACCTATGGACTAAATATATATTTACTTTTACCATTATCATAAATATTTGTAACAACATTAATATTTGCTAAATTTCCGAGTTTATCCGATTAGTATAGTACCTATTTTTGGTATTTACGTCAGAAAGCAATTTCTAAGATCAAAGACACGAATCACTTGTGGCTGACACAAGTGGCGACCACCGGTGGCTAAGTATGTGTTGGGTTTTAGAGGGAGCCTCTATGATCGGCTAAACTAGGAAACGTTGCCAAATTTCTTCTTACCAGTGTAAATTAAAATTCTTTATATGAATATATAATATTATATATTTATAATTTACATAATATAAATATAATTGGGAAGATATTCAAGTAATTCTTAGGTATATCAACTATTAATTTTACTTTTCTGTGTCACATATTTATACATACATCGTTTCCGAGTTTACCCGATTGTATTAGCGCACACCAACTTTTGGTATTATTATCAAAAGGCAAATTTCTAAGACCGAAGACACACGACCCACTTGTGGCTGACACATGTGGCGACCACCGGTGGCTAAGTTTTAAAAGGACGTACCATGATCGGCTAAAGTAGGAAACGTTGCTAAATTTCTTCTCACCAGTGGAAATTAAAATTCATTATATGAATATATAATATTATATATTTATAATTTACATAATGTAAATATAATTGGGAAGATATTCAAGCAATTCTTAGGTACATCAACTATTATTAATTTTATTTTTATGTGTCACATATTTATACATGCATTGGCTACACTTCCGAGATTACCCGATCGTAGTGGGGCACATCAAATTTTGGTATTAATGTCCAAAAGCAAATTTCAAAGACCGAAGACACACGAATCACTTGTGGCTGACACAAGTGGCGACCACCGGTGGCTAAGCATGTGATCGGTTAAACTAGGAAACGTTGCCAAATTTATTTTACCAGTGGAAATTAAAATTCATTATATGAATAAATAATTTTATATATTTATAATTTAAATAATACAATTGAGAAGATATTCAAGTAATTCTTAAGTATATCAACTATCATTAATTTTACTTTTATGTGTCACATATTTATAGATACATTGGCTACATTTCCGAGTTTACCCGATCTATTAAGATCTATAAATAGCAAGTGGCAACAACAGCCCCAAACGTAAACTCGAACATTTTTGCTGGACCTTAGTTAACTATTCTTTTACTTTTTACTTAACAACATGGCGGTGCGTGTTGTGCGACTAACTATACTGATCACTCTCCTACTGATTGATTCTATGATTAATCCCCAGCAGTGTATAGGTTTAACTATTAATTAATCCGATAAGTGTAATAATTCATGATGTGATTTTTTGTGATAAAATGCGATTTTAAATATGTAAAGATGGCGCGAAACAGATTGCTGATTATGTGATGATGCCGTGTAAATTTACTGGAATTCTTTAAGCGTTCGACGTTTCTCACGCATGCTAATGCCCATTCACCAGCCACATATATATTATATATATACACATCTATATACATTGCATACAGAACATACATTTGTCTAAGGAACGTATTAAGTTAATTCGCACGTGGCTGCGATGGTTGTGGCGCTGGATTGGTGGCGAATTATGCGTTTGATCTATGTACACTAAGTGACTAGGTGTTGAATTAACTCGATTTCTTATCGTCTCCCTCGATCCGCACGTCGCGCGATAATTTTCTATTGATTCGATGTTAACACGACACGCATTAACGAGCCGCAATCTCGAATGCTTTCGAAAGTGGACGCTGAGTGAACTGGAATGACTGGGCGGAGGATGAAAAACACTATCATATACTGCCAGTAGGTTATATTAGCAGTTTTATCATCATTATCATAATATTTATGGTGGAATAACAATTACTTTGTATTACTTTTAGGATGTTTTTAGTTAATGTCCAATAAATATTAAGTTTTTTACTTAGAACAATTATCTGTTTTGGTGTATAACCCTAACATATATTAATTTCGGGGTTAAAATTTTTAAAATAGCCTACATGTGTAAGTAAAAACTATTTTTCTACAGTTTCTTAACATCTAAATGATTTATATACTAATTGTAGGGCCAGTGAGACTGCCAATACCCTTAGCAATATCCTAGGGGACAATTTCATGACTTGGGAACATTTTAAGGACCTTTTACCAAGGATGTTGACCTTTTTTCGATCTATTCGTCTATCCCAACCGCCTTTGGGGATTAATATAGCTTCGGGTTCATTAAGTAAGTAATAACATTCATTTCTAGGGAACAAGTGAAACGCGTCGGATCACCTTATATGATTTAGATTCAGAAATATTTGTAGAATATTTCGTGAAAAAATTGGATTCAGATATGACTCCATTTTTTCAGAATTAATTAATGAAAATCGTAAGTTTATACAAATAAAGCCATACCTTGTGTTTCTTATTGCTTTGAAGCAACGTTGTTTACTAGCGTGCCGCCATCTTATCTCGTTGGTGATTGATTTGACAGGTCGTAAAACCCTTGATTCAAGGGAGCATGCCGCTCGCATCAAAAGCGCCTATTTGGGTAATGCGCAATGCCAACAGATGAAGTTTTTTCAATAGACTGGAACTCGCGTTTTAATACCAACATGAATAAGTGCTCCAAATGTTTTTGTTACGTCTACGGGGGATTTGCCAGTACAGCAAATTTACGAAACGTATCCGAAGGTACTAAGTGCTTATATCATATTACTTTGATATGAAGATTGACGCTGGAGTACCATGAGCGTCATCAAGTGTTTGTTCTGCCTGCAATTGCAAACTTATTACGTGGAACAAGAGCGTAGGTCCTGTTTATTTAATCACCCAATGTGATTACACAATTGTTTTTTTATTATACGAAATATACGTTAAAACGTTATTTTAACATTCTTCATCTATGTTATACGGCTACTTCGTAACATTTCTTAGCACTAACTCATTAATTGTTTTGCATTTATTTACTATTTTATATTTCTTGAATAGAATAAGTAATTCTATAGTATTTTTAACGCTAGTGAGCGCGGTGCTCCCAAAAACAAGTAAGTTGTCACATAAATCGCGCTGTTGATTTATGTGAGAACTTAATTCTTTGTAATCTCATATAATTCTACATATAAAGCACATACTTTTCATTAATTAATTCTGATAAAATGAAATCATATGTAGATCTAATTTTTCACAAAATATTCTACAAATTTTTCTGTATCTAAATCATTTTGGGTGAGTCAGTCGTTCCCTGGTATTCAACAGTTAATTTATTGATTTATATAAAACCTGACATCTTAAAACATAAATATCTCACATATTACTAGATATAATACAAGGTATTAAGGCTTCTTTATTAATTTTGTAAGTGATTGATTTGAAATTAGATTAAAAAAGATTGTCTTTTGTTACTGACGCCGTAAAACATAAAAAATCTCAAATAGAGCCCAGAAAGACTATCATGATTACCATGACAACGTACGTTGGGTTGCATATATATAACTTCCGTTACTCTACATGCGACAACTCTACTAAAGGGAAAACATAGGTAAGTTTCTCTGTAAAGAAGAAATTAATTGTATCTAACGGTTTTTGTCGTGATTACGTCCATGTTCTTGGTTTACATGGGCGGTAAATACATAGTTTTCATCAAAATATAATACATCTATACAAAATATTAGTTAAAAAATAGTGATCGTAATTATTATAAGCTGCGTCATTGAAACGTTAAATTCACGGCTTTATCATAAATACAACCCAACCGTCTTTTTCGTAATTCAAATCAAGGATCATTACATCCAAAAATTTGGTATGTCTAATTTAAACAAAGCATTAATATCAATATCAATGGTATTTATTTATTTGATGTACATTGTAACATATATATTTATAAAACAATCAACAAAAATAAAACCTAAAAACAAGTTTAATCAATCAATGAAGAACAATATACTCCGATAACTGTTTCCGACAGGAAGGTGAATGGAAATAATGGAATTTAATGGACTGTCACATCAATTGTTCAATAATCATAAATATGCATTGAGGAACAGTCACCGTAAACAATAATTGACGACCCTAAAAATATATTTTTGCGTTAATTGTGCGTCGATTATAGTTTTACAATTTTTATTATTGAAGCGAAATGAAGCAATGATTTGGTTCCGGTTCCAGCCAACAATTCTGGTTCGATTCCGCTTCTGCTTCCAGAAGAACTAAGGTTGCGGTCTGGTACTTCGGTTCTTTTCAATTTCCGTTCCTTATAAACCTTACAGAACGACATGAAATGTTGTCAACAACTTTTATTTCGGTCTGGTTCGGTTTGGGTTCTTTTCCAAAAGACGTGAACAGACCAGGGACTCGGACCGAAATCGAAATCGGAATCCAAAACTGAAATTAATTGATATTTTTAGAGTACTCGAGTTATTTTTATTTTCAGAGTACTGAAATAGAAACTGAAAATGTTATATCTAATCAGGGGAATAATCGAACCTGAAATCGTTATTTATCTAATATTTGACTGGCCATTCTGAAATTGTACTATGTACTAATACATATCTAGTGTGCGCAAGAAGCGATAGATGGCGACGCGAGTATAGTTAGGCATCCACAACGCCGCGAACAGCGCCGCGCAGATCCCGCCGCGTCGCAGTCGCAAAGCGAGAGGCCAAACAATTGACGCACGGGCCGCACGGGCCGCTACCTAGCCATCAGCAAGCAACCATATTCGCGTCTCGAGCCAGTTGTAAGCAGCGGCCCAGGTGCCGCCAAACAGACAGCGAGGCTCACCGATTATAACGCGTCGCTGTCGATCGGCCCGCGCACAGTGCACGCACCGAGCCGGGCTTGCGAGGACGACGCCGAGGTGCACCGCTGAGTGCGCGCCCATCATCCCCTAGTGCCGAGTGCGATGTGCGCGCGTGTAAACAACGGCTAAAAATACGCCAACCAGGACTGTGCGATCGGTGGTGATTGTGCGATTGCTGGATAGTTGCAGCGGGAACCTCGTTGGAGGGCAACGATCACTTCTTCTCACATTATGGTGAGTATGCTGATCTGTGTTGTGTTGTTCATGCGTTGTTTATTCCGCGAGTTCCTCATGAAATACGGTGTAGATCTATGCAGATCGTTGCTTATTGTTCGCATTGTTCCAATGGGGTAGGTCGTGGCGGCGCCACCACCGCCGCCATTTTCTCGTGCAATTACGGCATCGCGACGCTTGCAACACTGTCATGCATGCAATAACAAATGCGGCCGTCAGCGTAAACAACCGCTGCGAAGACCGTGTAAGGGGTTCCAAGGTCACGCCGCTAACAAATTCAGACGGAAAATGCCAACAATCGACCAGTTCATAATCGCCAATGACGAATTGGTTTGTATCTGCATTCAATGTAACATACTCACACTTGATTACAATGAATGGTTCTTCATTGTTGATACATCTAGGTGTATATATTGCTTGTTATGTTGATATTGTTTGTCATACATCTAGCATGTTTTACGCTATTTGCCGCGTTGATAATTCACTGTTAGTTGGAATATACTAACTACATGGTAATAGTATCGTGTTGACGCTGTTTGCGGAGGTGTTAAGTTAAGTTAGGTTAGGTTAGTTGAATGTTGGGTAGATAATTAAACGTGTTTCTATTTTTGGTATAATCTTATATAGCTGGTGATGTCAGTTGCTGACATTTTGACATTTTTAACCCCAACCCCCTCCCATCCTTGTCAAAATACTGCACATGTGATATCTATGCAACATTGCCAAATTTTAGTTGATGTTTTTGTGTTCTATTTTTGGTTGTTAATCTCGCAGAGTCAACTAAACTCATTTTATTTTGTAATAATGTTACGACAAAATAACGTAATGTCATTTTTGTTGTTACAACCCCCTACTTCTTTACAAAATGGGTGAAAGTCCAAATTGTAAAAAAAAGTTGCACATGCACTATGTATGTAGGCCTAGGTCTATCATGTAAATGCAAGGTTGACAAATTTTAGACTATTTTTAGCCGAATTTAACAAATGAATATATCAAGAGTGGTAGAATTTCACCTAGATTACGAATTGCGATAGAAAACTGTATAAAAGTTCAATAGTTCGCTCGAATATTGCAAAAGTAAAGTATTTGTACATTTTTTTACGGATTTTTTAATGTTTTCATTCGATTTCATTCGATCAAAAGTGTAAACTACGCAGAATTTTACGTAGATCACGATCCCGTTAAGAAAAGTTCCAAAGAATTTAAAATGCGCCCGTGACAAGGTTTTAAAGGTTTGATTTTGAGCAGGGACTCGGACCGAAACGTAATTCCGGTCCGGTTACGATTACGGTCCGGTTACAATTACGGTCCAAGCTTATTCAAATGTTTCGGTTCCGGTCTTTTTCGGTTAGAGTTAACGGTCATGGTTCGTTTTTAGAAAATTTATAGTACATTAAGTTATCACATTTTTAACTACCTACCTTTCATCTACATTGTCAAAATAAAAATAACTTGTCGTACTCAGCACTCCATTCTGTTTATATTAGGTTTGTTCGTTGCTGTATTTTTGTTTAGGTAGTTTTTTCTATATCTATTGCGTCTGTCACGTGATCTAAACAGACAGCTCGATGTTTGTGTGTCTGATACAACAAATATGCTTGTCTGTTCCTCATCCCGATGAGAAGTTAAAAAACAAGTAGTAACGTGATCAAAAACCTATGCAATCGATAAATGTCACGTCATAGGCATTTTCGATTACTCTATATAAACCAATGTATTCCACTGCTTACTCTGAACATTTGCGTTTGATGAATTGCTAAATATGCTTTGACAACACGACTTCATCTGCTTGTTCTTGCTCATCCTAAGTAGAACGAACAAACCTATTCTGCAGCATTTATCTATCTATGTAGGCCTAGTTGTAGTCAGGCCCGTAGCCAGGAGAGCTGACCCCCACGAAACAAATTTGGATCCTGAAACAAAATCGTGGCCTTTGGAACCTCCCCCCTTCTTCCCCCCCCCTTGAAAGAAAATCATGGTAGTATGTAAATGCAATGATGCAAAAAGTTCAGGTGGATTGGTGAATCTCGGATAGTCCATTAAATATATTTTTATTTTGTGATACTGCTTCAGAGTCCTTTGCCAAAGTCAAAGTCAATTTTTAAACACGCAGGTGAGTATCTATGTAGGCCTAGGTATAACATGGGTGTTGAGCCTGACATAAGATAAAATTCCTACCTTAAGTTAAAAATCAATTTTCTAATCAAACCCAAACAACTCTTGTCAAAAATAAAATTAACGTGCTTCCTTATCCAGTTCATGTTTGTGTACTACATCTATACTTCTATATAAAGCTGAAGAGTTTGTTTGTTTGAACGCGCTAATCTCAGGAACTACTGG
>JAODVP010092644.1:0-11965 GCA_025400035.1 Tetradonia laticeps
ATATTTATTATACATTACTTAATACATGTTCCTTTAATAACATCTTGAAATGTTTTATATCTTGCCTTTTCTATATTTGTTTAGAAATTGGGAAGAATTGGCAAGGATTGGGATATATTGGGGGAAATTGGGAGAAATTTCGATAAATAGGTATTGCGAAAAATTGTGAGAAATTGCGGGAAATTCAGAGAAATCGGGAGATATTGGGAGGTCTGGAGTAAAACTGAGAGAAATTGAGAAATTGTGGATAATTGGGATAAATTGAAACATATGGGGAGAAATTGAGAAACATTACGATAAATTTGGGACAATTTTGGAGAAATTAGGAAAAAAAGAAAGAAATAGAGATTAATTGAAGGAAATTCAGAAGTATTACTAGAAATTAGAATCAATTGGGATAAATAGCGAGGTAATGGGAGATTTCGAGAGGAATATTGGGAAACTGAAAGTAATTGGAGGAAATTTGGAGATATTAAAAGGAATTATAAGAAATGGAGAAGTTTGGGGAATATAGGAGATATTGAGAATAATAGAAGGAAATTGCGGAAAATTGGGAGAAATTGGGAGAAATTGAGTGATATTACGAATAATTGTGAGAAATAAGAGAAATTGGGAGAAATTAGGAGATATTGAGAGAAATTGAGCGATATGAGGAGAAATTGTGAAAAATTGAGAAAAAGTGGGAGATACTGAGAGAAATTGTGAAGTTGGGGGAACTTGCGGGAAACTGGAAAAAATTTGGAGATATTGAAATTTTGGGCATTGGGAAAAATTGAGAAATTTTGGGAAAATGAGAGAAAATGGTATAAATTGGAAGAAAATGGGAGGTTTCGAGAAGAATACAGAGAAACGGAGAGAAATTCCTGCATGTTGGGAGAAATTGGGTAAATATTGAGAAACCGTGAAAAATTATAAGAAATTTTGAGAAATTGTTAGAAACGTGAGAAATTATAAGTAATTTTTAGAAATTGAGAAAAATTTGGGAAATTGTGGGATATCGAGAGTAATTGGAAGAAATGGGGAGAAATTTTGAATTATTGAGAGAAATTCAGAGAAATTGGGATAAATTGATAGAAATTACGAGAAATTAAGGGATCTTGAGAAAATTTACTACATTAAAAAATTTTGAGTTTGAGAAATTTAACTCAATTTCTCAAGCTCAAAAGCAAATATAATTACCCTATAACTTGACTGTAAGCTAAAACCCTTATTAGGTAGCAGAGCATAAAATGTACAAATAGGATAACCATAGAAGATGTACATGTTCATTTTACTTTTAGCTATAATGCAGCGTAAGACGAGAATAAGGCGAGTGAGTGAAGACCGGTAATATAGTAGAAGATCCTCTAGGATGCAAAGTTATCGAGTGGCACACGTTCACTCCACAATGCGGCTTGTGCGACTACGAACATGTCGATCGCATTATGGTGGCCACGATGATAGCGATTGTCGAGCTTGTGGTGAGAATGATGGTGACTATGTGTGTACGGGCTGTGGCGGCGGCGGCAGTAGCTTATCTCGCAATTGCGCTGCGCAAATAATGCAGCGGCGTCGTAAAGCGGCGTTATTGTCCTTCCTCCATCCTTCACTTCTTCACCAAGCGGGTGTATTCACTTTGCAGCACTTATGCTTCAGGCATGTTATGATACTCTGCTAATGATACACCACATAACGAAATTATGAAATATTAAAAAATTTGCATAGTATAAAACTCTCTTTATGATCCTCACAAATATATTATTTGCTTGCGAATTTTTTCCTCGGAACGAACATTAGATGAGGTAATTACTTAATAACTTTAATTCGTCAATTTCCTTTGTCTTCCAAACTTGTTTTACATTACCTTTCATGATGTGTGTCTATCGACACTTCCATTCGGAAACGTGCGAATGCATCCATTCCATCCGAATTGTCCTGAGAATGCCGCGTTCGCATTTCACATGCTTTCACATGCGATGAAAGCTTCAGCACCGATGCCCGGCGCATGCACCATATAACCGTAGCTCTCCGGACAGGTAGTGAAAATGGGCCATTGTGTCACTGAGCTAGTTCCATCAACTGCGCTCCTGCAACCACCTGCATGCAGGAATTGATTCCCCGTGTGCTGCGACGAAATCGATACGGTAATGAAAAGCAGGTGCATTTGGAAGTTAACGATGGAGAATGTCCTACTTGCCGTCAATTCTCTTATTTCCGCGTAATTTTACTGAATGTACACCCACACATGTTCCTGGCGCTGGTATGACTAGAATGAGAGTGCAGAGACGTTCTCACTCAATATTTGTCCTATCAAAACAGGAAAAACTCAATGTGAAAGTTACGTGAGAGGAAGTTTGAAATATAATACTGAAACATATAACGACGTTCTTTCTACGTAGTAATATGTAATATGAGAAAAACATATTTATGTAGATATTGCTACCACGTGAAATTGAGAAATTGAAGGCGTTTTTGATGGAAGGGAAGCAGGTTCGTCAGTGAAAGTGGAATGCGTAAATTTTTATGTAAATATTTATCATCTTGGGTTTTCTGTTTTACCCTCGTTTGCTTTCTAGAGTTGGCGGCTACGCGCAAATGAAGATGGATTTGCAGGTTTAAAGTGTTAGAGTAAAGGATTTACGAGTGTACTAGATCTAAAGTGAAATAAATTGGAAGGAATTGTGAGTTAAACCATTAAAAACATTTCGAAGTCCAATTCATGATTTAACTTAAGTATGTGCTATTTAATTACAGAGGCAAAAAGTGTATATATCAATAGATTTTTATTCATATATAGTTGTCCAATTTTCACGTAGAGTATACGTACATGCCCCGGGCAATAAATTGAAAAATTAGAAAATTGAGAAATTAACATATTGAAATATTTAGAAATTGCGAAATTGACAAATAGAGAAATTTGAAAAACTTAGAGGATTGAGAAATACGGAGACTGAAATTTTTTGAGAAATTTCGGGGATATGGAAATTGGGATAGAGAAATTTAGTAATAAAGGAATTCGGATATTGCGAAAATTTGCAAGACAGAGAAAATGAGATATTGGGAAAAGATTGAGAAATTGATAAATCGGTACCGTGAGGGATTGGGAAATTGCGAAATTTGGAGATTGAAAAATTTTGGATGGTTTAGAAATTTGAGAGATTACGATATTAAGGAGAATCTTGGTAGAATAAGAAACTTGGGAGACTGGGAAATTTGGTAGATAGAGAAATTTGGAGATTGGGAAATTGCTAAATTGGGAGATTGTGTGATGAGGATATTTAGAAGAGATTGAGAAATTGGAAGATTGAAAAATTGAGAAATTGAAAAATTTGTGAGATTGAGAAATTTGAGAGATTTAAAATTTGAGATATTCAGAAACTTGGGAGATTAACCAACTTGGGAAATTTAGAAATATAGAAATAGAAATAATTAAAGGGAATTTGCGAAATTTGGGAGATTGATTGCGAAATTGAGAAACTGAGAAATTGGAAAATTGAGATATTTAAATATTTGGGGATTAAGTAATTTGGGAAATTGAGGGACTTGGGAGATTGAGTAATTTGGAACTTTTGAAAATTTTGGGAGATTGAGAAACTTGGGAGATTCATAAACATGGGTGATTGAGGAAGGTAGAAGATTGAAAAACTTTGTAGACGAGAAATATTGGAGAATATTGGAAGATTCATAAATTGCCAGATTCAGTAATAAGGATATTTAGAACAGATTTAGAAATTGTAATATTGAAAAATGTGTGCGATTGAAAAACTTGAAAATTTTGAAATTTGGGATATTCCGAAATATAGATATGAAGGTATTTGGGAGTTTGTTTGGTGAACGAGAGAGGTTGATTGGGAAATTTGGTAGATAGAGAAATTTGGCCATTGGGAAATTGCTAAATTGGGAAATTGGGAAATTGAGTTATTGAGATATTTGAAGATTAAATGGGAGATTGAGTAACATATGATATTGACAAACTTGGGAAATTATCTAAGTTAGAAGATTGAGGAACTTGGGAGATTGAGAAAATTGGAAGATTTGAAAATTGGGAGATTGAGTATATGATATTTTGAAAAGTTTGAGAAATTGGCAAATTGAAAAATTGGGAACTTGAGAAATTAAAAGATTTGTGAGAATTTTGGAGTTTGAGAAATTTGTGAGATTGAGAAACTTGCGAGATTGAGAAATTTGCAAGATCAAGAAATTTAGAGAATTGGGAAATTTTGTAGATAGAGAAATTTGTAGATTGGGAAATTGCTTAATTGGGAAATATGAAAAATAAGTTATTGGCATAATTGGAAGATTGAAACAAACAAATTTTTCGTGCGACTGAGAATTTTGAGAGATTGAGAAATTTGTGATATTCAGAAACTTGGTATATTAAGAAACCTGGAAAATTTCGAAATACAGGAATTTTGGGGTTTGAGAAGTTTTGGAGATTCAGAAACATGCGCGAATGCGAACTATTGGCAAATTTGGAGATTGAGAAATTAGTAAATTCAGAAATTGGAAAATTGATAAATTTAAATATTTAAGGATTTGGTAAATTGGGAGACTGAGGAACTTGCGAGATTGGGTACATTGCAATATTAAAAAAATATAGGAAATTGAGAAATATGTCAGACTGAGGAACTTAGGTGATTGAGAAAGGTAGGAGATTAAGAAACTTGGATATCGCGAAATTGTGAGATTGGAAAATTAGGAAATTTATAGATTGATGAGGAGGGGATTGAGGAAATTGGGAGATTGAGATATTGAGTAAAGATTGAGAAATTGGAAAATTGAGACAATGAAAAATTTCGGAGATTGAGAAATTTGGAAATAAAAGAATTTGGGAGATGAGAAACTTTGAAGATTGACAAACATGGGAGATTGAGGAACTTCGTTGATTGAGAAAGGTATGTGATGAAGAAACTTGGAGATCGCGAAATTGCGAGATTGAGAAATTGGGAAATTTATAGATTGAGGAGGAGGAGATTGGGAGATTGAAAAATTTAGATATTGAGAAATTTGAAGATTGAGAAATTGAAAGATTGAGACAATGAAAAACTTGGGAGATTCAGAAATTCGGAAATAAAAGAATTTGGGAGATGAAAAATTTCGGAGATAGAGAAATGTGGAAAATAGGGAGATATTTCGGAATCTGGAAGATGACGTAATTGGGTAGATTGTGAATTGGGGATATTGACAAAAAATTGAGAAATTTGAGAAGTTAAGAAATTTTAGAGATGGAGATATTTTGGGAAATGAAAAATATTGGATATTGCGAAACTTGGGAGATGAGGAATTTAGAAATATAAAAATTTGGGAAATTAAGAAATATGGAAATTGAGAAATTGAAAAATTCAGAAATTCAGGAATAAATAACAAAAAATATATAATTCTTATACAAAAGAAATGATATAATATTCCTTCTAATTCATTTTATTTAACAGTTTATTAGGAAACGCAAAAACCCATAAATTTTCGGAGTAACAGCAGTAAAAGTATAACGCAGAAGCGTCAGAAGACAAACTCACCGTACAAATTAGAACGTCGTCCTTCATCTCTTCATCGCTTCATCCCTTCATTGCTATAGTGCTCCCCAAGGCACGAGCTTCTTTTGTGTGATCTAATTAGAACCAACTGGTAGACAGCGAGACAGCAGGATGACTAGTTGTCGAGTTGCCCAGGACTCCAGATGCAGACCGAGGATGTCACGTGGAATTGCCATTGTCCACCGAGCCACTTGGCTGGTCAATTATTTCGGTATTAATTATGGTTGCGGCCGTAAATTCTCGGGAACACAACAAAACCAACTTAGAAATACTCGCTAAACGAATAAGGACTAAACAAGTTAAAGTTTACTCGAGTTATTTTCAGTTCAGCAGCATCAGCATCATTTTTTGCGAACGTTTTCGTTCAAATGTGAAAATCTTTGCAAGACAAAGCACCCCTGTTCTGTAATGCGATTACAACCCACGCACGTTTAATACTAATCAATGTGCGAATTGTAGTACTCTGCACAGTGAAATTGAAATAAAAGCGAACGCGGAATTGAAAACCGAGCTTTTTCGTATGAATAAACCTGCACGTTGTTTGCCAACTCGCATTGATTACAACGCTCGGATTAATTTATTGTACCACCTTCAACACTCTCATTGCGCCGCATTTCCAGGTATTTATCAACTCAGTTTTCTAGGGACAAATGGAGACAAATGAAATTTGAAAACAATTTGTCCGTGACAGATATTTATTCTCGGCATTTCCCGTTGTGCACATTGTGGTCGTTTATTCAACAGACGTATTATACGTGGCTTCTGGCGGTGGTGCAATTTAGGTTGTATTTAATTGACAAATTTACATAATTATTGCCTTTGCAAATATGCGCGTTTGAAATCGGCTTGTGCACTCGCTGTTAAATTTTAATTGTTTCGCGAGCTCGACTTGTAGCCCGCACAAATGCAAGCGTGAACAATGGAATGCAAACAAAGACTTTTCCTGAAAACCCACAAACTGCTAGTTGCGAGCAAATAAAGTAAATATTCCTAAAATAACACGTCGGTTTCTAACAAGGTGATTATAATTGATTAATTGTTGATGTAGCAAGGCTTTTTGTCGAAAGTCGAATGTCTCAATTTGCAAGACCAATTTAGAAACGCAAATGTAATAAGATGATAATTCATTGCTTCAGAAAGTTAACAATTTCTGCGAACCAGTACGAAGAGTATGCATAAGTGAATTATAAAGTTTTTTAAAGTGCATTTTCAAGACTGCGGTAGGTATTTTGCTTTTACTTGGGATTTGCCTATGTGTTTGGGCATTGTTTTCTCTAAAGCTACAAAAAATATGGAAAAACGGTTTTCAATTTCGGCAAAAATTTCGATTTGGCAGGGAAATGTACAACTTAACGAAATGAAGCGGGTTTGCTGTTACATCTCAATCGACTAGAGCGAATAATTTTTGATTTTTGAGAAATTGAGAAATTGAGAAAATGAGAAAATGAGAAAATGAGAAAATGAGAAAATGAGGAAATGAGGAAATGAGGAAATGAGAAAATGAGAAAATGAGAAAATGAGAAAATGAGAAAATGAGAAAATGACAAAATGAGAAAATGAGAAAATAGGAAAAGGAGAAATTGAGAAACTGAGAAACTGAGAAATTTTGAGAAATTGAGAAGTTTTCAAAAATTGAGAAGTTTTCAAAAATTGAGAAGATTTGAGAAATTGAGAAGTTTTGAGAAATTGGGAAGTTTTGAGAAATTGAGAAATTTTGAGAAATTGAGAAATTTTGAGAATTTGAGAAATTTTGAGAATTTGAGAAATTTTGAGAAATTGAGAAATTTTGAGAAATTGAGAAATTTTGAGAAACTGAGAAATTCAGAAATTTTGAGACTCTAAAGATTAGGGGTCCCTAAAAATTTAAAAAGAGCAAAGGCAGTTTATTTATTTAATTATGGATCTTGTAGCAAAATTTATATTGGTCATACAAAACGTATTTTTTAAAGAAGAATAAACACATAATAAAATTTTACCTGTAATATTTTAAATAAGCAATATAAATACGTTAAATATAATTTTAATATCCTACATGAAAATTCTGAACACAAAGATTTATGCAGTCATAATTATAATTATATAAGTCTATATAAGTATAATTATATTATACTGACAACGGTTAAAAAAATAACCGAGACCGGCTTCAGAAATAAATAATAAATATAAAAATACATATAATTATTTAGGGGATTTGATAATAATTATTATTATATAAAAAAATTATTTATTACCTTTGAATATATATTCCGAAATTAACAATATTTTTATTTTCGATTTTTTTAATCCTTTATTTTATAATAAATTAACAGCACTTCATAAAAAAGTTGATATCGTTACTTCAAATAATTCCTTGTTTTGATACTAAAAAATAACTGAAAATTCCAATATTATTTAATTAATTTATGCAATTTATTTATTAATTCTGGATTGTAGAGGCTAAAATTCGATATGTCATTGGAATTGGAGAGAGTGGTGTAATTTAATTTCCAAGGTTTATACAAAATTATTTTATTACATTTTTGACAAACTGTCTGAATAATTTATTATATCAATACCACGATAACACTTAAAAATTTATTTGAACCGAAATAAATAATTGTTTTTTTTTTAATTTAACCATAAAATATATTTATAAAATTTTACCGATTAATTCAAAATGTTAAACTTCCTTTATCAACCGGATGTGACCGAAAATTGTCATCAGCCATGACACATCCAGCTTAGTCGATAAACCGTTAATTAAAACCTGCTTACGACGGATCCTCCCACACAAATATATTTATTAAGATTTAAAAGTTTAGATATTATTATAGATCAATAAAAAATTATAAATTAATTAATCAGCAATTATATTGTTTAATATATTTATTTAGGTATCTATTTATGTCTTTAACTTCTAAATATTTGAAAACATCATTTTATGACATTTTTGACAACCGGTTTTTCAATTGTTACTTAAAATTAAACATTGTACAAAAATTTATTATATTAAAACGATAACGATTAAAAATCAATTGAAACCGGAATAAATAATTTTATTTTATTTAATTTAATCATAAACTATATTTTTAAAATGTAACGATTCAGTTCGTCGATTAATTGAAAATGTTAAACTTCCGGCATCAACTGGAATTGACCTAAAATTGTCATTAGCCATAACGAATAAAGCTACAGGAAATTTAGACTAGATCATAGTTTGAGAGGATAAAGGTAAATCCGTGTTTTTGACATTGTTGAAATTTGGATATGTTATCATCATTTCAGTGCTCTCTACACATCTATTATATATATATATATATATATATATATATATATATATATATATATATATATATATTGTTTGTACAGAATGCGTGTGAAAGCATTGCTCATGATTTTTGCATTTTGCATGCAACATCATACAACACTATGTTGTAGAATCTCGTCCCGCTCGAGAAAATTAAATTTAAACCCGTAACGAGAATATAATGTTAGGTTATCGCAGGCGTGCGCATTTCGGTGGCTGTGCACTATGTAAATAAACTAAAACCTGAGGTGCTAATTTCATCTTGTTCTAGGCTGGACCTAACTTCACTGAAATTTATATATAGCTTGTTATAAAACTTTCACTTTTAATATTCACATATGTATAGACACAGATAAATTAAATTAATTTATTAATTATTTATTGAAATATAGAAAGTGAATAAAATCAATATATTTATATCAACTCTGCATGACCTCAGAGAACGGAAAAGATGGAGTGCATGTGAAAACTCACGGTAAATCCCACGCTTATCAGTTCTCACTCGAATGGAGTTGAGGCAGCATTGCATCAAATTGTAGTCGAAGACCTCTCTGGGGACGGCGGCGCCGCGGCAACAAATTGAAAACGGAGGCGAGTGCATTCCTGCGAGGCTTTGCGCAACTTTTCATTCTCGTCTAATCGGGAATGTTTACATGTCAATCATGTCCAGCAAATAATAAAATATTCACTACTGATATACTGTTTTGATTTTCACATGAATTGTAATTCCGCTGTTTTTTGCAGATAATGTGAAATGTAGTTCAGCTGGATCGCCTGTCACAAACATCACTTCGCTGCGATGGCGCGGTTTGCAAAAAAAGCGGCCGAACTCTATCTGGTCGTTGGCGTCCTTATAACTTCGCTTCTGGCAGGTAATCAAGTTTTTTCCAATCATGATTTATGTACCATAGTTAATTTCACTCACCCAATTTTGTATTTTTTAATGTGCAATACGCTACTTGTCTGTCTAAAGAAAGATATTACCTTGTGTAAAAAGCTAAATGTTAGTTACAAACAAGCTAAACCTTTTTATGAAAATCCTGAAGACTTAGTATACTCGGAACATTGAAAGCCGATTATATACCGCTGTAAACCCAAATAACATTAAAAACATTAGACATTAAAACATTAAACATAAAGTTGTGGTTAGCTACCAGTGTAAAATAGAAGTTGAGCTGTGGTGGATGCGCCGGGTACTACAATAAACAACAAAATATGAAATTACATTAACATCTATATAAATATACCGGTAAGAAATACACCGTGAGTGAAATATTTTTTCGTATATATCACGGAATATATTTAAGTACTTTTGCGATACTGTGAATTTTAAACAGTACTATCTCCTTCAGTCCTGCAGACCTGCAAACCTGCAGATTCCGTAATCGTGCAAACACTGCTATTTACTTATTTATTTGCGTCGTCGCGTCGCCGAAAACCACGAATCCCGGTCTAACCCTCAACTCGCATTTTTGTCTTTCATCTGCTCTTTATTTCCATTTCGTCCTGCACGCATTTGCAAATACTGAAACACGTCCTACTCAATTTCGTTCAATTCGCTGCTGAATATGTAACTGAAGCGGTTGAAACCGAACTGCAGAGACAAAATTGCAATGCTCTCCACTCTCCATGTTTATATTAGAATTACAAAATGGTTATTATAAAAACATTCAGCGATTGAAGGAAAATAAAGTAAAATGAATTAAATTCAAGTAATATATAGTAAAACAGTAAAAGAAGAGTAAATTACTAAATAAACTAGATAATAAATTGTTGAATTGGTGAATTCAATTACAATATTATGTTATGTGCGTTGTGAATTTTGAAATATTCACATTTGTAAATATACAAAATGTTGGTGAATGTACACGCTTCAAATATTTGGAACGTGGAGCATTGTGATTTTTTGTGCGAGTCGCAATCCATCCAATTAACCTAATTATTCCTGCTCTTGGCGGTTTAAGCCCTAGGTGGTTCTTAAACTGCTGCGGGTACAAACTCGAAGGTTTTTAGATCTTCTATCAAGTAGACGATGCGGATAACTTAATAGTCGCTTCGGCGCTTTTTTAATTAATGTTTTAACGACGCAAATGCAGCTTATACTACTCGAAGCAACAGTAAAAAAGTCCACAGTCAACACATGTTGTTATATTATATATTTTTGACAGTTTTATCCTTGAGTTAAATTAATAAAATGCTTATTTTTTTCTATCAGATTATTACAGGTCATCCAGAGATTAATTATTCTCTGTTTACTTTAGTTAATATGTTTGGTCCTTCAACATTGAACATTGACCATGTGAAGCGTTGCTATTTATGTCAGTCCTCCGGCGTCCTAGTCATAACACTGGCCCATAAACGCAAACGCCAATTTCACCGACCGGCCAATAGCAAATAATCAAAATTTACGGCTCCAAATAAAACGCATGGCCATGGCGATCGTTCAATAACGTTCCAGCAGGTAGCATACTGTTGACCACTTTTCATTCGCGCACACATTACGAGAAATTGCCACAAAAAGTCATCAAACGTCCGTGAAGAGCGATCTCTTTATGAACGTTTGATGACTCTTTGAGTGTGAACGCAATTTTGATCAATTCCGATCGCATTAGCGCCAAACTGCGTTAGAAATTATTTCCAACTTTTTCAACTTTGGGAGAGTTTCGAAAACGGGGTGAATTAAAAGCTTTCCGCTTTAATTTCTGCCTTTATGTGACCCATTTTCAAGCAATGCATTTACTGATGCGCTGTTCAATATCCAGTGCGAGGCCGAAATTGCTCCTATCGCGGCTGTTTCTCCGCGGCGCGCAATTCGGCTTTTTGTCGGCGTCAGCTCGAATCAACCACATCAGCTCAATATGGCACGCTTTGTGTCGGAATTCGGCCTGGGATGAGACAGACATGGGCAGCAAACATGTTTTTTGGTACTACTGCAATTTTGCTTTTACGAGAGGAGACGGTGACTGGCAGCGACGTTTGCAGAAAC
This sequence comes from Tetradonia laticeps, assembly GCA_025400035.1. Lineage (NCBI taxonomy): Eukaryota > Metazoa > Arthropoda > Insecta > Coleoptera > Staphylinidae > Tetradonia > Tetradonia laticeps. The sequence continues at coordinate 11,786 of JAODVP010092644.1, forward strand.
AATTAGTGTGAAATGGACACATTTAGGTATAATTGGCTATAGGTTCTTCTCTTTCACCTTTTTTGCCAGAGGCATTATATTTCTTTTGAAGAAATTATTAATAAGGTAGCGACGCCAAATAGGGTCAGTCTCCTAATAAGGCCAATTTCAAATATATTGCATAATGTTACATATTTCCAG
>JAODVP010092666.1:0-11960 GCA_025400035.1 Tetradonia laticeps
AATTTTAAATCTACAGTATTATTCCAAATTAGGGAGGTGTTTTACTAGTACGTAAATGATCTTTGTATTTTACACAATGAGATAGAAAAATTTTAAAACATAGGGATTTACATTGAGCGAACTTCTAACAGATTTCTTTACCGACTCATTCGTTATATCTATTATCATCATTATGCTAGATTATTATAAAAGGTACAAACAATCAATTAAATTAATTTAAATTAATTAATAATGTCTCACCTCTCAAATGTGGACACTGAAAGTGGGTCCCGTCGGTTCCTACATTTTGGAGGTTTTACTGTCTGTGATTCCTCAATGAATTTAGCAAACTTACTACTAAGCAATGATTGTAATTTTTATTTAATCACTACCTTGTAATTTGCAAAACAATTGAACATTCCTTTAAACTGACTAAGTCATTCTTATTGAGTTTCAATACGTGTATTCTCCCTGATTATATTTAAAGAAACACAATTAGAATCGTAAAAACGAAATATGTGTCGCTTAAGATGCTTTTCGATAGATTACTGATTAATAACTGTCTGTATCTTAAATACACACGGCAACAAGATGAAATAGTATCATTTTGTTTATATAAAAAAATATATCTTTTTATGATTTCAGGTACTCTGCATTCAAAACTGCAAGCAGATTTGCTCTAGCACGTCAGGAAAAAAATATTCAGTGTTAAAGCTAGAGAAATTTCGTGTTTAATAGGTAGTAGAAGACGTGCACCTAAAATTTGATCGAAATCGGAGTTTTATTCTGAGATTTATCAAAATCGATATTTCACCAAGTTTGACCCTTAATAACTTAGTTTCCTGATGTGCTGGAACAAATCTAATTGCAGTTCTGAATTCAGAGCATTAAACTTGATGTAATAAGTGTTAGTTTCTCTTATAAATAAATGTTTTGTTGGTTAGTGTTCTTCAAAAATCATATGATAATACATAAACACGTTCCGCATTGCCGAAATCCGCAATTGGGACCGGATGATGAAAATTTCGGAAAATTGGATAGAGCATAAGCATTTAAGAAAATATTTATGTTACTTTCAGACACTAACGAACAAGAAATTTATTTGAAGGTGAAACTAAATGAAATTCGGATAAGCGGCGTTCTATATGTATATATGTATACCTTTCAATTACACACTGTTATAAAAAATGGCAGGAGTTCATCTGCATAATAAAAAATGCGGATATTTGGATATCCCATATACGTTCAAATCAGGGCTGTCAAGGTCTTGCACTTCTTCTCCCACTGTCTAATCAAGCCGACCCGAGACGTGCAAGACCTTGACAGCCCTGAATTAAAACATTTAAAAAAATGTCTGCAACGTGAAAAATGACATTATTCTCTAAAACGGAAGTAAAAAGTGATTTTGAAAACAGTGCAAGATATAAAACCATGAAAAACAAAACACAACCGCAGCTTGTGCATATAGGAAATGCTCCAGCAGCACCACAGCAGCAAATGAAAAGACCACAAGACGTACGGCTTTATTCGAACTAATCAAAGGCAAACCGGTTTTGTTTAGGCGCTTTCGTCGGCCGGCGCAGCTCGCGAGAGGAAAAAGCAACGCTGAGGAAAGCACACACAAGTTACTCATAGGTCTCATGACGTAAGTGCGTTTTTAAGCGCTTTGCGAGCGTGGAACGTTTGAGAGAACGGCAAACTCAATGGAATACATAATAAAATCGGCCATTAGCACTTAGCATCACAATACACTTGCTCTGCCTGTATGATTTCAATCGCCATACAAACCGTACCTGTTGTTCGACTCCTGCTGCACAGAGTTCAAATCCATAATGGTGTTTAGGTTAACTCCGTGCGGGAAGCACTTGATATGGTGTCGACAACACAATTCACTTAATATAAGGCTGCACACATTCTGCGAACTTATTTACAAAAGTGTGACATTCACGAGGAAGTGTATAGGCACTTGCAAGACGCATTGCTGCACTGTGCGCCTGGGTAGAGAAATCAAACGTTTGTTTTTAATTCATTGGGCATTTACCGTTTCGTGGGAGAACGTACTGCACGCGTTTGGTGTTGAAACAAAACATTAACGCGACACACGTACGCACTGCTCGGTAACATTCGAGAAACTTCCAGGATTCACTGGCTTACACATAAATCCTACACTGGTCAACACTGAACACGATGATGTTGTCTTGATTATCTTATACATCCAAATTGTTTTCGTAAAACAACGACGCCCGTTTGTTTATGAAACGTAATCAAATAATGACCAACAAGTGTCAGCCATATTGGAATTCTTATCGACGGCTTGCACACTATTCCTTCTCGCTTGAACTAAACCCAACGCTCGGACAAGGAACGCAAGAACACTACCGGCGACATCTGCAACACACTTTAGATGCGCATGCGCTGTTGAACTATTATACCAAATGGTGCAAACCTGTACAATTTCTTTTATAAAATGAAATTAAGCTATAATTAAGCAAATATTATGTATTATTATTCCTTTATTTCAATAATAATATATTAAGTATTAAGAATTAATAATCAAGAGTATTAATTACTGATACAATGTATTTCGAAAACTCCTGTCTGAATTTTTGGGAATTAGCGTCAAGATTGACATTAATCTGTGAAATCTTCGTAAACATCGATGCTGAAATACAATTATTTATAAGTTCTGACTTGATATATCGAATTTTTACTTACGTAGTTTTACATTATTTAATTCTGGTGTTGTTAGGCAACACACTAAACATGCTCTTAAGCTGAAATTTTGTTGGGATATGAAATAGTTGTACATATAATCCATGCCTTTGACTCCAGTTTCATCTGCACCAGAATATACGAATACTATGCCATTCGCATGTTTACGAAAGATTGGCCAGTAAGCAGTTGCACTTGTAAAGAAATAAATAATTAGGAAACATATAATTAAGTGCAACTTCATTTAAATTCCAATTATTGGAAGTACTATTTTAGACTTTCTCTTTAGTTTTAAGCTTCTTAAATTTTAAAATTGGATTTGTCTGCACGATTTTTATTAATTGTGACATAAAATGTTAAATAATTTAGTACAATTTATGTAGGCCTGGGTATTTGCGAATGTAATTCAATGTAATTTCCTTTTTTTGTAGTTTCAGTTCTTTAAAAGCTATAAAATTTTTCTTCATCGTCTTCATCGTCATTTCAGCAAAATAAATACCAATCTAATATGTATATACTTCTAGGTATGAATAAAAACTAAACTTGAACTTTGCGAATGAAATGTTCGATAACAACATCAAATTGTAATTGATCGTAAATTAATTTAATTTCTAATTATAGTAACTGATTTTCTAACCTAACATTTAGCTTTTAGCTGCACACATTTGATTTTTTTTAATTAAAAAATGACATAGTTACTTTCAGTGGCGCCTCTACTGGGAATTTTAAGAAACGAGATCCAAAATGTAGGCCTAGGCATGTGCTCTGATGTTTTCACTTTTTTTTGTAGCTTCACTTCTTCAAAAGTTTAAAAATTTTTCAAATAAGACAGTCTTCCGCCTAGCTTCAGCGAATTAAATAAATTACCTCATGATACGGAGTCAAAACTGAACTTCAATATGGCTTATAAAATGTTTGCAAACTGCACCAATGTCAAATAATTACAAAAACTCAAACCAAAATAATGAAGAGAATTTTGCATAGAACATAAACATGATTTACCTATCCTTTCCACTTGTATCCCACAACTGGACATCAACATTTGCATTTTGATTCTGTACATCAACATTATTGATATCATACTCTAAAATCCTCAATGATTCTGTAGCACGAACGTCTTCAGGTAATTCAAGAGTCATGTCTGCTAAAAAGTTAGCAATTGATGACTTTCCAACCTAAAAAAAATCACAGATATAATTTACACATGGAAATTATAAACATTTAATGTATTTTAACGTTTTCTTACATTAGAAGGCCCTACAAACAATATTTTCACTTTATATTGACCAGATTTTCCCTTTGACATGATTTACAGTATAAAATATACAAAAATCAATGTTTGTAACACTTTATTATAGCAAATATCAGTAAATGTTCAGTGTTGACATTCAGGTACATACAAATATCCATAGTAACCATAGTAAAGCTACTAAAAATGACATAAATAAGGTAGAAATCAGTCAGAATCATCCTCTTCTTCGTCTTCTTCATCTGAATCTGAATAATCACACTGCATCCTGTAAGATGTGCTTGCAAGAGTGCTATTTAGATCAATCTTCGATGTATTGATATCATTAGCATTGTCAACAGCTTGTGAATGTTCTTCGCCTTTTTGGGAATATTGCACGGGTTTTGTTTTGTTCATGATCATTGTGAGTTGGGCGAATAGTAAATCGTTGCTGATTTGTGCGTTACTTAAAGCCCTGATGTTCTCTTCAATTTTAGCTTTGATTTTTTGTAATTGCTGGACTTTCGGGTTGTTTACAAACCATTCGTTTGCCATTTCTGCTCTTGATTTTTTCTTCATTTTGTGAAGTATTAAAAATTTATGATGTGTCTGATGAAGAAAGGTAACGGAGATTTGTAATTTGGAAGATTTTAAATGTTTTGAACGTTTAGAAGGTTTAGAAGCTTTTGAACAAGCGGAATCATGAAAAAAAGTAAGGTTAAAGGCGTTAAAGGTGTACATACCTAGGCCTACAGAATCCTCTTACTAAGGCCGGCCACTCACGCTCCGGTATAACAGTTCGGTTTAACTGTACAGGCAAACCGGAGTGTGTGTGCCAAGTGTGACACTTGTATCCTGGTACTATTCAATATTATCCTGAACCTGATTTCGACATTAAATATTTACCTGCTAAACAATACACTAAAACCAAGTGTGACACTTGGCACACACAGTCCAGTTTGCCTGTAGAGATGTTCTGTACAGGTAAACCGAACCGCTATACCGGAGCGTGTGTGACCGGCTTTACAATAGGAAAGTTTGTTTTGTGGAATTTGCTTTCACTTCTGGTAGAAGCGCTACAAACAGCATCTTTATAACATTGTTTATAAGAACTAGATAAATAAATGTTTACAAATCTCTTTCTGGAATATTAGAACATTAAATCCTAATGCATAACAAATTACAAGTTATATTTGTATTTGTGTAATTACCTGCACCTAGCTCCATTTTGCGAGCTTCAATCAACATACAAACATACCTTATGTAGGCCTAAATTTAAATAAAACACAATTTCACAAAAAATAATTGAATTGAAACCCGGAAACCACCGATAATATCCGATTTGTTATGTATCAATTAAAAAGAAATATTCCTCTGCATAAATAACGATTTCCGCCTTGAATCAACACAATTTGTCTATTTTTAATTTATTTGTTTGTATCACCATCCCCGTCGTTACCATGCAATGTTTGTATTTATCCCCGTCAACAAACACCTCCAGCATTATAATTCGTGTGCCTGCAGTAAAGTTCAATGGCTGAAGTGCATATAATCGGCGAAATAACCAGCGCTAAAGATTTCCCAATCCAGAGCTTGTTTTGCAAGTGGAACTTACATTGCGGTAAACTCATAATACCTAATATCATGTAAACTAATAGATTAATATGTAATCACATACGTTTAAATTCACAGGTTCAAATTGGAAATTAATTTCGGGTCGAGCTGAAGGCCAGACTCAAGTAACAAGCTCACTATTTGAAAATACGTGTCGCTGGACATTCCCCATTGATGTACATTTAGTGACAAGCGGGTTGCAGGGCTGGCCTAAGATTTACATACAAGTCTATCATTTAGATTGGCTTGGACGTGTGCATCTTTTCGGATATGGTTTTGTGACCATTCCGACAACAACGGGAAGTCATACTTTGCATTGCTACACTTGGCGACCCTTCGGAAATATCAAGGAACGTTTTGTGCAGTATTTTCTAGGCGGAGGGCCTCAACTCAAATATCCGGATTTGATATTTTCGACGAATGATCGATATAAATTGAATACGGAGGCAATGGGAGTTGTGACTTTTAATTTAAACGTGGTGTTTAGGAATTTTTACAAATTTGGGATTGAGTATAAGTGATTTTATAGTCTGACTTCGTGGATACAGAAGAAAATAAACAAAATGTTCCTGGAAAAGTTGATTTTCACATTCATGGTGTTTGGGTTGCCTATATTCATACACTGTAATACCACCAGCACTATTTTAACCACTCAAAGTCCGAAAATAACTACAATTTCTTCAAATATAAACACAACAAGTACTACATTACAGCAAGAAACTTGTTCAGCTAATAATGGAACCTGTAGGAATGCAACTACACAAAGATCACATAAAAAATGGAAAATTCAGCCGATGCCTACCACGTATTATAAATTTAAGATGAGCAACAAGAAAGATTGCACTTGTGATTTACAGGTATGTAATTTTCCCCGCAATAGAAGTATTTATACATAAGAGAGTTAAATATTTAGTCATATTTGTTAGATTTCTTAGAACCTTTCGACTTATTTGCTTCCAAAATGTCACCTGGTGATGGATACGGTCTCTGTTGAAATAACGCACCTGATGCAGTAGAATCAGCCTTACTTTTGTTATTCTCCAATCCATCACTCCAAGAACCCCTAGGTATATCAGAGTAGGCAGCAGGATCCATCGGATCTAATTTATCCGAAGGTTTATACCTTTTCTTCTTTAAATCACTCCTGTCATCTTGTTTCGATCTCCTTTCATCATCTCTTCGATCTTTAGCTCTTTCTCGGTCTCTATCATCTCGTCGGTCACGATCTTTAGTCTTTTCTCTAAATTCTCTCTCATATGCTTCTTCCTCTTTCAGTCTTGTTCTTAGCTTAGAAGCGGATTCTGTCAAAATCGCTTTTGGATGATTTGGTGGAAGCCATGACACTAAGTTCTTCTCCATATTCCAATAGTAATAACGCCCTATACCTGTGTCAAATTGTTCTGTGCAGTTTTTTGGTAGAGGGTATTTCTCTAGGAGTTTTCTTATGTTTTTTAAATATCTGGGGTCTGGTGATGATTGAACTTTCCAGTGTATTTGACACCATGTTGTGCAGTCATGGTATATGTTGTATTTGTTAGGACAGCACGAAGCTACCTTAGCTTCTTTTGTTTCGCGATCATGAGGTCGCTTCTCTGGAGGTTGAGCCACAAGACCTCGTTTTGCGAGTTTTGCTGCTAGGGCTGGAGGTAGTGGCATTTTAGGTTAGGTGCTATTACATGAAAACAAAATTAGTATATCGACATAATTCCTAGAAGAATTGCTATACATGGCATTTACTTACTTAACAATATACTAGTTTGTAAATTGTGGACATTAATGTCACTACATCTGAATATATCTGAAGATTATTACAAATATTGATGCGATTGATGCCGTTCACAACAGTAATGTTACAATCATAACAAATACTTACACGCCGTCTGCCGAGAATAATAAGTATTAATATAGCACTAAGCCTACATAACTTTTACTGCTTGTCGGATTACTACTGACTGGAATATACGGATGAAAATTCACAAGAGGGCGCAGGTTTCATTTTTGTAATGCATGTATTCTAATATCGTATTCTCTTCATCTGGTTTGTTGTGCCTCTAACGGGAATATTAAGTACTTATTTCACCATATTAGTTTTAGTCTTGAGTATATTTTTAATAAAACTTATGTAGGCCTATATTAAGGCATTTGTTTCAAAATCTATGAAATATAAATCTAAATATGTATATAAAATATGCTTTCAGAGTCAATTTTGTGAAATTAATTGCTGCTGTGATATAGATTGTTCTTTAGAAGCTAAACAAGTGTTTAGTTTCTGCACAGATGAAATCAATTTACCAACACCAAACACAAAATATTGTAATTATGTTCAATATATCTACAATAATCGCACTTTATATGAAGAGGAAGTACAACAAAACAGTTTGTTTTGTATTGCCAAGACTAATTTACCTGCGCATTACTTTCTACAAAAGAAAAAGGTATTGTCCATATTTCACATTAATACATATGTCAATTAATGTATTTTTCACAGATTTTGTTATTTTCTTCTAGATAATGTTAAATCCACTACACGCTGAAGTTGCTATTAATGAAAGTTCCTCATATCCATGGGTCAACAAAGAGTCTGTTGAAGGAAATATCTATGAAAACTATGGGAATTTGACTAATCATAGTGCAATTTATGGAGATATGATATACGTGCTGAGGAACTATTCAAATCTACAGAAATTAGGTTAGCATAATATAAATTTAATACATACTTCATAAAAAATTAAGTTAATATGGTATTTTTTAGAATTTCCAGTAAGTTTTATAACACCTGATTGTGTAACAACCAAAGAAGTTCAATATCTACAGGATTTTCAAACAACTTGCAGGCAAAACGTGCATGAACATAATATGTACTTATTTGTCCAATATTATCAAGCGAATTTGACAGCATTAACATCATTGAGGTTTTTAAATGTGAATGTCTCAAATTATGAGGTAAATATTTAATTTTTTGTTATAAAACCATATAGTCCTATCTAAGTAGCCAAAATACTGGTCAAAGTAGGGGTACCGGCAAGATTCGAGACATTGAAAATCTTTTGCATCAAGTTTCAATACAAGATAACATTTGGAACTTAACTTAACCTAACCGGAACTCAAAAACCTAACCTAACCAAACCTATAAAGACTTGTCACGGGCGCAGTTTTAAACATTTGGTGGTTTTCTTAACGGGAACATAATCTAAGCAAAATTTGACATATTTTAGGCTTCTAATTTTTTCAAATTGAAGGAAAATATTGAAATTCGTCAAAAAAACACTTGACTCTTGGTACATTCGAACTTCAATTGCGGGCAAATTACTGAACTTTCAAACACTTCTCAATACGTAATATACGCAAAATTCTACATCTTTTAATGCACTCATTTGTTAAATTTGAAGAAACAAATATTGAGTTTTGGGCCATTCCTAACTTTTGAGACTTTCGAATGTAAATTAGGGATTATCTACTTTTCATTCAAGATTTGTAATGTACGCAAGATTCTACATCTTTAAAGTGTATCCATATGTTGAATTTCACGAAAAATATTGTTGAGTTTTGAGTCAGTTCGAACTTTTGGAACTGTTGTTTCAATCTTTTATAATTTATATCTAAACTGATAGACATTATTAAAATTATATCAGGACTGCAAATTCAGGGGCAGATTGTAGAGTAACTCTGCATACTTTTTGCTGATATTAGGAAAAAAACAAATTATGCGAATATACTGTTCAGCCTCCCGCTTCAACTATAAATAGGTCGCAGTCAATTAGCGCGACTTCAAGTCAAATTATATGATATAGATTTTCATTAATTTATTCTGAAAAAATGAAGTCATATCTGGATCTAACTTTTTCACAAAATATTCAACAATTTTTTTTGAATCTAAATCATATTGGTTGATCCGTCGCGTTTCAGTTATTCCCTTGAAATGAACAAGGTGTTATTACAAACGATGATACGTTAAAATGTCATAAGGATTAATGTGTTCACTGCCCCCCCGAACACCAGTTATATAATTTGAAAGTTGAAAATTACTAATTGGAATGGTTGTTTCAGGATTGTCCTAAGAATATTTGCATACCATTTGAAATAAATCATTGCAATTCCCACACTTGTTGGAATATGACTAACAATAACTCCAAAATATCGACATGTAATACTAAAATATGCAATAATATAGTAACAAAAGTGAAATACACTTTTCACCATAATGGCACTTATGGAATACAACGTATTGACTTAAACTTAACACTAAATAACATATCATACCCTATATCTCACATCGAACAACACAATGAAGTGAAATTCCTTTGGATTAACTCAACCAACTTAAACTACTCAAATCACCGTAGTGGGAATCCAGGATATCAAATAGGAAAACCGATTTTAACCTCAAGACTAGTGACGGTTCTGAACATCACGAAGAATTCCACTACCAATGAAACTATAATCCATAAAAGTCAACATTTACATCGTCCGGAACAAAACTACTATGAAAACTTTTTAGTTTTTCCCAAAAATATCGATGGGAAATGTTCACTCTCTCCTAGTGATTATACAACCGTTGAATTTGGTTACAACTTGTTAAGTAAATGTAGATATATTCAGGGTTTTATCAAGAAAGAAAACACAACAGTTAATGAAACATGTAAGATGTTACAGAATAATATTCTGGCGTATTGGTCATTAGATGTGGATGAAAAACAACATTCAAATATTACAATTAATGCAACATTTGGATATTTCGGTAATGCTAAGACTTCCGAATTGAGTGATTGGGGTTATGTTCTGTTCCAAGAAATGCCTGCTGAATTGCTAAACAAGAGTTATGGGCATGAAATTGGGGATAATAACATTTTGTGCCAAAATATATGCACTGGAATCAAGTACAATGTGTTTTATGAAAGAGTCGAAGATAATCAGAACCGAATTGCGGGGATTTATGTTGAGTATGAGAGTAGAAGACGAGTTAAATTGAATGGGAATGTTTTGAATAATACAGTATTTTGTGATGTTGCCTTGCGAAGTGAGGTTATGAGTTATGATGTCACTGCAGTTCGGGATAAGAAGTATGTGGAACCGCCATCTTTGGATATTAAACTACCATATGATTTCTTTTATCCGTTTGTTAAAGTGGAAAATAATGCTGCGGAATTTAAAAGGTTTGATGTCTTGATAGTTTCATTCTTATGCTGCGTATTTCTTAAATACGTATAACTTTAGGTTTTAGGTTAGGTTTATCAGAATTTTGATGTATAGTTAATTGATTTTGGTTTGATATATAAAGTCATGTGTTTTAAATAAAATAACAGTAGTCAAGTTGAGTAATGATTAATTAGAATTGACTGTGTTGAATAAATAATAAAGCAATTATGAGAACATTTAATATGTGATGCATATAAAAGCAACTCTAATTATAATTTCATTTTATATTGAGTTTATAGTATAGCAATTGATGCCAATCAATCAGATGTCAAAAAGTTCCTGGTTCTTCATTATGGAACCTCAGTAATTACATGAATTGATAACGCACGAATAAACCAAACTTTAATTAATTAATCAGAGTTTAATGAGAGAACAACCATTGGTTATATAATTAGAGGTTATGATTACCGTAATCGGAAAATGTGCAACCAACATTTATTTATTCCACATGTTAAGGAAAATTATAGAATCAAGTCACAGATTCAACAAATAATTTTGGAGATTTCATCTAGTTAGAAATACATATTAAAAAATTGATCCCAATATAATCCATCATGAAACTTTTCATACATTATGCTGAAATATACAGGTTTTTACCTGAATTTCAAAAAATAATAAAAGGTAAGTTTTTTAAAAATTCAGCGTTGAAATCTCTTGAATGACCTGTACGATATTAAAATTACATATAAAAGCACATTTCAATAGCCACAACAACTACGACGAGTATTTAGAATCTAATATTTTCTATTTTTGTGTTTTTCATTGATTAGTATGTTGGTTCTCTTCTGGCAAGGTGGGTGGGAAGCTGAAAACTTACATCCCACCAGACCCTGTAAAAATTCGAATGTTATCCCAAATCTTTTATAGTTTTAGAGTGCTGTGAACTTGTAATACAGTAAAAGCTGTCCTTAGGTTAGGTTTGGTTATGTTACCATTTAAATAACCATTTAAATTTGTTCACGAACAAAACATAAAATCATGAACATTATTTATTTCTCCATACACTTCTTTAAAAACAATTTGATCCCGCTTACGAAGCTTTGAATTCGTTGTTTCTCAATTCGCTGATAATATCTCACGCGTACTCCTGCAGTATAGGCCCAGATATGGTGTGATTTCGTACCCTTACACTCCCGAACCACTCCCACACCAATAAGTTAATTTTCTCTTTTCCCTTTTTTCTAAAATCTCTTTTCATAGCGCCGTTTGTACAGTTTTGCCACTTTTCCTT